>SJYD01055776.1:1955-43615 GCA_006408635.1 Nanger granti
GTCGTAACTCGAGAGGACCCCTCCACAACTCGAGAAAAACCAGGAGCTTCTCCCCTGCAGGAGAGTCAGGCCTTTGTCCGCTATGGCGCCTTGGGATAAATCACCCCTTCCCTCTTGGACCTCGAAAGGCTCCTTCATACCCATGCTGTGACCCACGAAGTTCTCCACCTACCCATCCCCACTCGAGAGGAACACCGAGGATCCCGCCGCGACTCAGAAGGAGCCCCGTTTTCCACTGCTCCGCTCCAGATGAGTGTCCCTTATCCTGCTCCGTCAGGAAAGGATTGTTGGCTCTTCTCTCGCATCGCAAGAGGATGAGCTTGCACCAGAAGTGTCGGGAGGAACACCAGCGATCTTGCCCCCATTTCCCAAGACTCCTGAATGCCCCGTCCACTCCAGATGACCTTGAGTGCCCTGCACTGCTTCGACTGTCATGCGGAGGATCGACTCACACTACACTGGCACGTGTGACATCTCTGGGGTACCTCGAGGGAAGCCACAGATCCCTGTGTCCGCTCTAGGGGTAGCCTGTCATTGCTGCTGCAGCTCGCTTTGAAAGCAGCCGTGCATGTTGCCTTGCGAGATCAGGAGTGATCCCCTGTGGGTTCTCTAGGCAAACCCACAGACCCATGAAATCACAGGCAAACAAAGCTCAGGCTCCGCCCTCAGCTCCAGACGAGGACTGAAGACCCAACACCGAATTGCAAGGGATCTCCAGAGGCCCTTTTATATTCGCACGGAGACTGGCCTTTCCTGAGGACACAGTGGCAGGCCTCAGGGATCGCTGTTGTATCTCGAGAGGACACAGCCACAAATCGAAAAAACAAAAAAAAAAAAAAAACAAAAAAACAGGAGCTTCTGCCCTGAGGGTGGAGTGAAATCCTTGTACACTGCGGCTTTTAGGGGGAAATCATATCTTCCGTCTTGGACCTTGAAAGACTCCATTACACCCTTGCTCTGACCCACGAATTTCCCCTACATACACATCCCCACTCAAGAGGAATACCGAGGATCCCGCCACGACTCAAGATGAGCCCCGTTTTCCCCTTCTGAGCTCCAGATTATGGTACGTTTCTCTGCTATGTCGAGAAAGGATTCCAGGCGCTACCCTCGCATACCAAGAAAAGGCAATTGTGCCAGTAGTGTTGAGAGGAACACCAGGGGTCATACCACCATTCCCTAAGACCCCAAAAACCTCCTCCATTCCAGATGAACCTGCACTGACTCGACTGATCCCAAGGATCAACTCACGCCACGCTGCACTTGTAACAGCACTGGGGTACCTTGAGGGCAAGGAACAGATCCCTATGTCCGCTTGACGGGGAGCCTGACACTGCTGCTGCATCTTGGGACGAAAGCAGCCATACATGTCTCCACGCGAGACGAGGCCTGACTCCCATGTGGGGGCTCCAGGGGCAACCTAAGACACATGTCAGCATAGGCGAGGAAAGCTCAGGCTCCCACCTCAACTCCAGAATAGGACTGAGGAGGTGCCGTCAACGGGGGGGATTACCATAGGCCCCTCGCAACTCCCACGGAGACTGGCCTCTCGTGAGGCTACAAGGGCGGGTCCCTGGGGCCCCATTCTTAAATCGAGAGGACCCTGCCTAAACTCGAGAAAAACCAGGAGCTTCTCCCCTGCAGGTGGGGTGAACACCTTATGCACTGGGACGTATCAGGGGAAATCACTCCTTCCCTCTTAGACTTCAAAAGTCTGATTCACACCCTTTCTGTGAGCCACGATTTTCCCGGACACAACCGTTCCCCCTCGAGAAGAACACCGAGGGTCCCACCGCGAGTCAAGAGGTGCCCAATTTTCCCCTGTTCAGCTCCAGATGAGGGTCCATTTCCCTGCTCCGAAGGGAAAGTATTCCTGTCACTCCCCTTGCATCCCAAAAGGATGAGCTCGCACCAGAAGAGTTGGGAGGAACACCAGGGATCATGCCACCATTCCCCAAGACCCCCAAATGCCTCATCCACTCCAGAGGAACCTGACTGCCTTGCACTGCCTCACTGCAACGATCGACTCTCAACACGCTGGCACGTGTGACAGCCCTGCGTTACTTCCAGGGCAAGAAACAGATCCCTATGTCCGATTGACTGGAATCCTGACACTGCTGCTGCAGCTAGAAAGGAAAGTGGCCTTGCATGTTTCCACGCGAGACGAGGCCTGTTTTACCTTTTGGGGCCTCATGGCAACCTAAAGAACAATGTCAGCACGAGCAAGGAAAGCTGAGGCTTTGGCCTCAACTCCAGATGAGGAGTGAGGACCCAGCTTCAACTCGGGAGGAATCCCAGATGCCCCTCTCAACTCACCTTGAGACTGGCCTCTACTGAGGCCACAGCAGTGGGCCGCTAGGGTCCCATCTTAACTCAAAAGTACCCTGCCACAACTCGAGAAAAACCAGGAGCTTCTCCCCTGCAGGCAGGGTAAGGCTTTTTTCAAGGAGTGAGGACCCAGCGCCTACTGGGGAGGAATCCCCAGATGCCCCTCTCAACTCGCCTGGAGACTGGCCTCTACTGAGGCCACAGCAGTGGGCCGCTAGGGTCCCCGTCTTAACTCAAAAGTACCCTGCCACAACTCGAGAAAAACCATGAGCTTCTCCCCTGCAGGCAGGGTCAGGCTTTTTTCCGCTGAGCGTCTAGGTCAAAATCAGCCCTTCCCTCTTGGATCGCGAAAGGCTCCTTCACACCCTTACTCTGACCTACGAAGTTTGTCCACCCAGCCGTCCCCCTCTAGAGGAAAACCGAGGGTCCCTCTGAGACTCAAGAAGAGCCCCGTTTTCCCATTCTCAGCTCCAGATTACGGTCTCTTTCCCTGCTCCCTTGGGTAAGGTTTCCCTGCGCTACCATTGCATCCCAAGAAAAGGCACTCGCACCAGGAGTGTTGGGAGGAACACCAGGGGTCATTCCACCATTACCTAAGATCAACAAATGCCTCGTCCACTCCAGATGAACCTGACTGTCGGGCACTGCCTCGACTGTCACCACGATGATCGATGCCCAACACACTGGTTAGTATGACAGTCCTGGGGTACCACGAGGACAAGACACAGATCCCTGTGTCCGCTCGACTGGAAGCCTGACACTGCTGCTGCAGCTGGGGAGGCAATGGGCCAATCGAGAAAAACCATGAGCTTCTCCCCTGCAGGCAGGGTCAGGCTTTTTTCCGCTGAGCGTCTAGGTCAAAATCAGCCCTTCCCTCTTGGATCGCGAAAGGCTCCTTCACACCCTTGCTCTGACCTGCGAAGTTTGTCCACCCAGCCTTCCCCCTGCAGAGGAAAACAGAGGGTCCCTCTGAGACTCGAGAAGAGCCCCGTTTTCCCATGCTCAGCTCCAGATTACGGTCTCTTTCCCTGCTCCCTTGGGTAAGGTTTCCCTGCGCTACCATTGCATCCCAAGAAAAGGCACTCGCACCAGGAGTGTTGGGAGGAACAAGAGGGGTCATGCCACCATTACCTAAGATCAAAAAATGCCTCATCCAGATGAATCTGACTGCCCTGCACTTCCTCCACTGCCTCCCTGAGGATCGACATGCCACGCTAGCACGTGTGACAGCCCTGGGGTACCTCGAGGGCAAGCAACAGATCCGAGTGTCCGCTCGATGGGGATAGTGACACTGCTGCTGCAGATCGGGAGAAAAGCAGCCATGCACATCTCCATACGAGAGGAGGCCTGACTCCCCTGTGTGGACTCCAGGGAAACCTCAAGACCCATGTCAGCTCGAGCGAGGAAATCTCAGGTTCCGACCTCAAATCCAGACAAAAACTGAGGACACAGCGCCGACTGGGGAGGAATCCCCAGAAGCACCTGGACTCGCACGGAGACTGGCCTTTCCTGAGGCTACAGTGGCTGGTGTCTGTGGTCCCCGTCGTAACTAGAGTGGACCCTGCATTAGTCGATAAAACCAGGAGCTTATCTCCTGCAGGTGAAGTGAGGACCTTGTCTGCGCTGGCGTCTCAGGGGAAACATCCCTTCTCTCTTGGACCTCGAAAGGCTCCTTCACACCCTTGCTGTGACCCATGATGTTCCCCCACCCACAAGTCCCCATTTAAGAGGAACATCATCCTGCCACGACTCAAGAGGAGCCCCGTTTTCCAATGCTCAGGTCCAGATGAGTGTCCCTTTCCCTGCTGTGTCGAGAAAGGGTTCCCGGTGCTCCCTTCGCATCCCAGCAGGAGGTGCTCATGCCAGGACAGTTGGGAGGAGAATCAGTATCGGGCCACCATTCCCCAAGACCCCCAAATGCCTCGTCCACTCCAGATGAAACTGACTGCCCGGCACTGCCTCGACTGTCACCACGATGATTGACGCCCAACAAACTGGCAAATATGACAGTCCTGGGGTACCTCGAGGGCAAGACACAGATCCCTGTGTCCGCTCGACTGGGAGCCTGACACTGCTGCTGCAGCTGGGGAGGCAATCGGCCGTGCACTTCTGCAGGCGAGATGAGGTCAGACTCCCCTCTGTGGGATCCAGGGGAAACCCAAGACCTATGTCAGCACAGGCGAGGAAAGCTCAGGCTCCGGTCTCAGTAATAGACGAGGACTTAGGACCAGGCAACGACTTAGGAAGAAGCCCCAGAGGCGCCTAGCAACTGTCACGGAAACTGGCCTCTCCTGAGACGACAGGGGTGGGTCCCTGGGGTCCCTGTCGTAACTCGAGAGGACCCCACTGAAACTTGAGGAAAACCAGAAGCTTCTACCCTGCAGGCGGGGTGAAGCCCTTTTCCACTGCGGCATCTCAGGGGAAATCACCCTTTCCTTCTTGGACTTGGAAAGACTCCTTCACACCTTTGCTGTGACTCAAGAAGTACCCCATCCCACACGTCCCCACTCGAGAGGAATCCTGAGGGTCTGGCTGCGACTCAACAGGAGCCCCGTTTTCCCGTGTTCCTCTTTAGAGGAGGGTCCCTTTTCCAGTTCCTTCGGGAAAGGGTTATTAGTGCTCCCCTCGCATCCCAGGATGAGGAGCTCACACCAGGAGAGATGGGAGGATCATCAGTGGTGGGTCCACTATTCCCTAAGTACCCTAAATGCCTCGTCCACTCCAGATGAGCATGACTGCCCTGCACTGCCTCGACTGTCACCCCGAGGCTTGACACCAACACACTGGAAAGTGTGACAGCCCTGGGGTACCTCAAAGACAAGCCACAAATCCCTGTGTCCGCGTGATTGGGACCCAAACACTGCTGCTGCAGCTGGGGAAGCAAGCAGCTCGGCACATCTCAAAGGCAAAACAAAGCCTGACCCCCCTGTGGGGGCTCCAGGGGAACCCCACGACTGATGTCAACACGGGGGAGCAAAGCTCAGGCTCTGGCCTCCATACCAAATGAAGACAAAGTACGTGGCAGCGACTGGGCCGTAATCCCCAGAGGGGCCTTGCAATTGACACTCAGACTTGCCTCTCCCTAGGCCACAGGGCCAGGTCCCTGGGGTCCCACTCGTAACTTGAGAAAAAACAGAATCTTCTCCTCTGCAGGCGTTGTGAGGCCATTTCCGCTGTGGCCTCTTGGGGAAAATCACCCCTTCCCTCTTAACCTCGAAAGGCTCCTTCACACCTTTGCTGTGACCCAGGAAGTTCCCCGCCCCATCCATTCCCACTCGAGAGGAACCCCGAGGGTCCTGCCACGACTCAAGAGGAGCCCCGTCTTAACCTACTAGTTCCACATGAGTGTCCCTTTCCCTGCACCAACTTGAAAGGCTTCCCGGCCCTCCCCTCGCATCCCAGGATGAGGCGCTTGCCCCAGGAGAGTTGGGAGGAGCATCAGGGATCTGGCCACCATTCCACAAATCCCCCAAATGCCTCGTCCACACCAAATGAACCTGACTGCCCTGCACTGCCTTGACTGTCACCCCGAGGTTCGATGCCTGACACACTGGAACGTGTGAAAGCCCTGGGGTACCTCAAGGGCAAGCCACAGAACCCTGTGTGCGCTCGACGGGGAGCCTGACATTTCTGCTGCAGCTGGGGAGGCAAGCAGCTATGCGCGTCTCCAGGTGAGACGAGGCCTGACTCACCTGTGTGGGCTCCAGGGGAACCTCAGTACCTATGTCAGCATAGGCGAGGAAAACTCAGGCACCGGCCTCAGCACCAGACGAGGACACAGGACATGGTGACGACTGGAAAGGAATACCCCGAGGCGCCTGGCAACTGTCTTGGAGACTGGCCTCTTCTGAGGACACACGGGTAGGTCCCTGGGGTCCCCGTTGTAACCCGAGGTGATCCTGCCACAGCTCGTGAAAAACCAGAAGCTTCTCACCTGCAGGCGGGGTGAGGACTTTGTCTGCTGTAGTGTCTTGGGGGAAATCTCCCCTTTCATCTTGGACCTCGAAAGGCTCCTTCACCCCCTTGCTGTGATCAACGAAGTTACCCGCCCCTCCCATCCCCACTCGAGAGGAACCCAAAGTGTCCCTCTGCCACTCAAGAAAAGCCCTGTTTTCCCCTGCTCAGCTCCAGATGAGGGTCCCTTTCCCTCCTCTGTCGGGAAAGGATTCCCAGTACTCCCCTCACATCCCAAGAGGAGGTGCTCCCACCAGGAGAGTCAGGAGGAGAATCAGGGTTCGGGCCACCATTCCCTAAGAACCCCAAATGCCTCGTCACTCCAGATGTACCTGAATACCCTGCACTGCCTCGACTTTCACCCCAGAGCTCGAAGCCCGACACATGGCACGTGTGACAACCCAGGGGTACCTCGAAGGCAAGCCATAGATCCCTGTGTCCGCTCGACAAGGAGCCTGATTCTGATGCTGCAGCTGGGATGGAAAGTGGCCGTGCATATCTCCAGGCGAGACGAGGACTCACTCCCCGTGTGGTGTCCAGGGTAATGCCAAGAACTATGTCAGCATGGGGGAGGAAAGCTCAGGCTACGGCCTTAGCACGAGATGAGGACTGAGGATCCAGCAGCGACTGGGGAGAAATCCCCATCGGCACCTGTCAACTGGCACAGAGACTTGCCTGTCCTGAGGCCACAAGGGCGGATCCGTGGGGTCCATGTTGTAACTCGAGAAGACCGCTGCATACCTCGAGAATAACCAGAAGCTTCTCCCTGTAAAGCGGGGTGAGGCTTTTGTTCACTGCGGCATCTCTAGGGAAACCACCACTTCCCTCTTAAACCTTGAAAGTCTCCTTGACACTCTTGCAGTGACAAAAGAAGTTCTCCACCACAACCTTCTCCACTCGATAGGAACCCCGTGGGTCCCACCGCTACTCAAGGGGAGCCCCAATTTCCCCTGCTCAGCTCCAAAAGAGGGTTCCTTTCCCTTCTCTTTGGGAAAGGATTCCGGCACTCCACTCGCAACCCAAGTGAAGGTGCTCGAACCAGGAGAGTCGGGAGGAGCATGAGGGATCCAGCCAACATTCTCCAAAATGCCCAAATGCCTTGCCCACTGCAGATGAACCTATCTGCCCTGCACTGCCTTGACTGTCACCCCGAAGCTCGACGCCAGAAACATCTGCACGTGTGACAGCACTGGGGGCCTCGAGGCCAAGCCACAGATCCCTGTGTCAGCTCGACATGGACCCTAACACTGCTGCTGCAGCTGGCAAGTAGCGGTGCACGTGTCCAGGCAAGACCTAGGTCAGGACGGTCGAGGAAAGCTCTGGCTCCAGACTCAGCATAAGTTGAGGACTGAGCACCGAGATGATTAGGGAAGTATTCGCAGAGGCGCCTGACAACTGGCATGGTGACTGTCCAATCCTGAGTGCACAGGGGCGAGTCCCTGGGTTCCCCATTGTAACTCAAGAGGACCCCGCTGCAACTTGAGAATAATGAAAAGATGCTCCCATGCAAGAGGGGTGAGGGCATCCTCTGCTGTGGTGTCTCGGGGGAAAGAACCGCTTCTCTCTTGGACCTACAGAGTGTCGTTCACCTTCTTGCTGTGACCCAAGAAGAATTTTGCGCCGCCCGTCCTCACTCGAGGGGAACACCGAGCGTCCCGCCTTGAATGGAAAGGAGCGCCAGTAACCCTGCTGAGCTCCAGATGAAGGTTCCTTTCCTGCTCTGTCGGGAAAGGGTTCCCAGCACTTTCCTCATATCCCAACATGAGACACTCGGACCATGACTGTCGAGAGCAGCATCAGGGGTCTTGACATCATTCCCCAAGACACACAAATTCCTCGATCACTCCTGATGAACCTTACTGCCCTGCACTGGGTCGACTGTCTCCTCGAGGCTCAAAGCCTGACACACTGGCACCTATTACAGACCCGGGTGGTACCTCGAGGTCAAGTCACAGAGCCCTGGGTCCACTAGACGGGGAGCATTTCACAGCTGCTGCAGCTCCAGAGGCAAGCGCAAGTGTAAGTCTCCAGGCAAGACGAGGCCTGATTTTCCTGTGGGGGCTCCATTGGAATCCCAAATTTATGTCAGCATGGGCGAGGTAAGCTCAAGTACCAGTTTCAGCACCAGGCGAGGACTGAGGACTTGGCAATGACTGGGGAGGAAACCCCAAAGGCGCATGGCAACTGGCAAGAAGACTGGCCTCTCCTGAGGCCACAGGGGCAGGGGCGGGTCTATGAGCTCCCCGTTGTAACTTGAGAAACCCCACCACAACTTGAGAAATACCAGAAGCTTCTCCCTTGCAAGCGGAGTGAGGTCCCTATGCACTGTGGCACCTCTGCGAAATCACTCCTTCCATCTTGGACCTCGAAGGGCGCTTTCACCTCCTTGCTGGGACGCAGGAATTTCCCCGAACTACCGGTCTCGTGTCGAGAGGAACAAGAAGGGATCCCCTGCGACCCAACGGAGCCTTGTTTGCCCGTACTAAGCTCCAGATGATCGTTCCCTTTACTGCCACTTAGGGAAAGGTTCCCTGGAGTTTCGCTCAAAAACCAAGAGGAGGTGCTCACAAAAGGAAAGTCAGGAGGAGCATCAGGGTTTCGGTCACCATTCACCAAAACCCCCAAATGCCTTGTCCACTGAAGATGAACTTGACAGCTCCTCACTGCCTTGACTGTCACCCTGAGGCTCGACGCACGACATACTGGCACGTGTGACAGCACTTTGGACCTCGAGAGCAAGCCACAGATCCCTCTGTCCACTCTACATGGAGCCTGACGTGGCTACTGCAGCTGGTCCGGCAAGTAGCCGTGCAAGTGTCCAGGTGAGACGAAGCCTGTCTCCTCTGTGGGAGCATCAAGGGAACCCCAAGACTTAGGTGAGGACGGTCGAAGGAAGCTCAGGCACTGGTCTCAGCACAAGTCGAGGACAGGGTACCCAGAGACGATTGGAAAGGAGTCCTTTAGGGGTGACTGGCAACTTGCACAGAGACTGTCCTCTCCTGAGGCCACAGGGGCGCGTCCCTGGGCTCCCCATCGTAACTCGTGAAACCCTGCCGCAACTCGAGAAACATCAGAAGCTTCTGCCTTGCAAGCGGGGTGAGGCCCTTATCCGACCTGGCGTCTAGTGGGAAATCACCCCTTCCCTCTTGGACCTCAAAGGGCTCCTTCGCTCCCTTGCTGTGACACAAGAAGTTCTCGGCCACAACCGTTGCACCCAAGTGGAACCCCAATGGACCCGCTGCGAATCAAGAAGAGCCCACTTTGCCCCTCCTAGTCTCTAGATTATAGTCCCTTTCCTGCTCTTAAGTCTAAGGTGTCCTGGGGCTTCTGTCGCATCGCAAATGGAGGCGCTCACAGTAGGAAAGTCGGGAGGAGCATCTCAGGTTCGGCCACCATTCTCCAAGACCCCCAAATTGCTTGCCCACTGAAAATGAACCTGTCTGCCCTGCACTGCCTTGACTGTCACCCTGAGGCTGGACGACCAAAACACCTGCACGTGTGACACAAGTTTGTGCCTGGAGAGTAAGCCAGAGATTCCTCTGTCCACTCAAAGTGGAGCCTGACACTGCTGCTGCAGCTGGTCAGGCAAGTACCAGTGCACGTGTCCAGGCGAGACGAGGCCTGTCTCCTATGTGGGTCCCTCAGTGGTACACCAAGACCGAGGTCAGGACGGTCGAGGATAGCTCAGGCTCCGGCCTTAGCAAAAGTCGAGGAGTGAGCACCGAGACCATTAGGGAAGAATCCACAGAGGCGCCTGGCTACTGGCACGGAGACTGTCCAATCCTGAGTGCACAGGGGCGAGTCCCAGGGTTACCGGTTGTAACACGAGAGGACTCCGCCACATCTTCAGAAAAAACAAAAGATTCACCCCTCCAAAATTGTTGAGGACCTCATCTGCTGTGGCATCTCAGGGGAAAGAACCTATTCTCTCTTGGACCTCCAGAGTGTCGTTCACCTTCTTGCTGTGATCCAAGAAGTTTCTCACGCCGCCCGCCCTCACTTGAGTGGAACACCGAGGGTCCCACTATGAATGTAAAGGAGCCCCAGTATCCCTGCTGAGCTCCAGATGAGGGTCCTTTTCCTCCTCTTTCAGGAAAGGGTTTCTAGCACTACCTTCACATCCCAAAAGGAGACATTAGATCCAGGACAGTCGGGATGAGCATCAGGGATCTTGCCACCATTCCCCAAACCCTCAAATATCTCGTTCACTCCAGATGAACCTGACTGCCCTAAACTGGGTCGACTGTCACCCGGAGGCTTGAAGCCTGACACACTGGCACGTGTGAATGAC
Source organism: Nanger granti (assembly GCA_006408635.1). NCBI lineage: Eukaryota > Metazoa > Chordata > Mammalia > Artiodactyla > Bovidae > Nanger > Nanger granti. The sequence goes on from SJYD01055776.1 coordinate 12,529, forward strand.
CTGGGTGGTACTTCGAGGTCAAGTCACAGATCCCTGTGTCCACTCGATGGGGAGCCTTTCACAGCTGCTGCAGCTGCAGAGGCAAGCGCAAGTGTACGTCTCCAGGCAAGACAATGCCTGACTTTCCAGTGGGGGCTCCATGGGAACCAGAAGATTTATGTCAGCATTGGTGAGGAAAGCTCAGGTACCAGGAGACCTGGGTGGTACTTCGAGGTCAAGTCACAGATCCCTGTGTCCACTCGATGGGGAGCCTTTCACAGCTGCTGCAGCTGCAGAGGCAAGCGCAAGTGTACGTCTCCAGGCAAGACAATGCCTGACTTTCCAGTGGGGGCTCCATGGGAACCCAAAGATTTATGTCAGCATTGGTGAGGAAAGCTCAGGTACCAGGTTCAGCACCAGACGAGGACTGAGGACTCTGGGTTGACTGGGGAGGAATCCCTAAAGGTACATGGCAACTGGCAAGAAGACTAGCCTCTCCAGAGGTCACAGGAGCCAGTCCATGGTCTCCCCGTCGTAACTCTAGAAACCCCACCGCAATTCGAGAAATACCAGAAGCTTCTCCATTGTAAGCGGGGTGAGGCACTTATTCAATAAGGCATCTCTGGGGAAATCACTCCTTCCCTCTTGGATCTCGAAGGGATCTTTCACCCCCTTGTTCTGACCCAGGAATTTCCCGCCCTAATCATATCAACTCGAGAGGAACGATAAGAGATCCGCGCGATTCAACAGAGCCCTGTTTGCACCAGCTAAGCTCCAGACAGTCATCCCCTTTACTGACCCTTTGAAAAAGTTTCCCTGGAGCTTCGCTCGAATACCAAGAGGAGGTGCTCGCAACAGAAAAGTCGGGAGGAGCATCAGGGTTTCGGCCACCATTCACCAAGACCCCCAAATGCCTTGTCCACTGCACATGAACTGTACAGCCCAGCACTGCCTTGACTGTCACCCCAAGGATCGACGCACGACACCCTGGCACGTGTGACAGCACTTTGGATCTGGAGAGCAAGCCACAGATCCCTCTGTCCACTCGACATGGAGCCTGACACCGCTGCTACAGCTGGTCAGGCAATTTGCCGTGCACGTGTCCAGGTGAGACGAAGCCTGGCTCCTCTGTAGGAGCCTCAGCATAACCCCTAAGACCTAGGTCAGGATGGTCGAGGGAAGCTCAGGCACTGGCCTCAGCACAAGTCTAGGACAGGGCACACTGAGACGATTGGGGAGGAATCTTCAGAGGTGACTGGCAACTGGCACGGAGACTGTCCTCTCCTGAGGCCAAAGGGGCGCGTCCCTGGGCTCCCCGTCGTACCTTGAGAAACCACACCACAACTCGAGAAACACCAGAACCTTCTCCTTTGCAACTGGGGTGAGGCCCTTACCTGATCCGGTGTCTCGTGGGAAATTAACCCTTCCCTCTTGGACCTCGAAGGGCTCCTTCACTCCCTTGCTGTGACTGAAGGAGTTCCCTGCCACAAACTTCGCACCCAAGAGGGACCCGAGTGGACCCTATGCGTCGCAAGAGGAACCCAGTTTGCCCCTGCTAAGCTCTAGATAATAGTCCCTTTTCCTGTTCCTTAGTATAAAGTGTCCTGGGACTCCCTTCTCATCACAAAAGGAGGTGCTCCCAGTAGGAACGTCGGGAGGAGCATCTGATTTTCGGCCACCATTCTCCAGGACACCCAAATGCTTTGTTCACTGCAGATGAACCTGTCTGCCCTGTACTGCCTTGACTGTCACCCCGAGGCTCGACACCAAAAACACCCACACGTGTGACAGCACTTTGGGCCTCGAGGGCAAGCCACAGATCCCTGTGTCCGCTCGACAGGGAGCCTGACACTGCTGCTGCAGCTGTTCAGGCAAGTAGCCGTGCTCGAGTCCAGGCGAGACGACGCCTGTCTCCTCTGTGGGGCCCTCAGGGGTACTCGACGGCCCAGGTCAGGACGGTAGTGTAAAGCTCAGGCTCCGGCCTCAGCAAAGGTCGAGGACTGAGCACCGAGATGATTAGGGAAGAATCCCCATAGGCGTCTGGCCACTGGCACGGAAACTGTCCAATCCTTGGTGCACAGGGGCGAGTCACAGGGTTCCCCGTTGTAACTCGATAGGACTCCGCCACAACTTGAGAAAAACCACACCATTCTCCCCTGCAAGCGGGGTGAGGACCTCGTCTGCTGTGGCGTCTCGGGGAAAGAACTTCTTCTCTCTTGGACCTCCAAAGTGTGGTTCACCTCCTTGCTGTGACCCAAGAATTCTCTCGTGCCACCCGTCCTCACTCGAGGGGAACACCAAGGTTCTCACCTTGAATATAAAGGATCCCCAGTATCCCTGCTGAGATCCAGATGACGGTCCCTTTCCTGCTCTGTAGGGAAAGGATTCCCAGCATTTCCCTCACATCCCAGCAGGAGACACTCAAACCAGGACTGTCGGGAGCAGCATCAGGGGTCTTGCCACCATTCACCAAGACCCCCAAATACCTCGTTCACTCCAGATGAACTGGACTGCCCTCCACTGAGTCGACTGTCACCCTGAGGTTCGAAGCTTGACAAACTGGCACCTGTGACAGACCCGGGTGGTACCTGGAGGTCCAGTCACAGATCGCTGTGTCAACTCGACNCCAAGACCCCCAAATACCTCGTTCACTCCAGATGAACTGGACTGCCCTCCACTGAGTCGACTGTCACCCTGAGGTTCGAAGCTTGACAAACTGGCACCTGTGACAGACCCGGGTGGTACCTGGAGGTCCAGTCACAGATCGCTGTGTCAACTCGACAGGGAGCCTTTCACCGCTGCTGCAGCTGCAGAGGCAAGCGCAAGTGTACGTCTTCAGGCATGATAAGGCCTGACTTTCCATTGGCGGCTCCATGGGAACCCCAAGATTTATGTCAGCTTGGGCGAGGAAAGTTCAGGTACCAGCTACAGCACTAGAGGTGGACTGAGGTCTCGGCGATGACACGGGAGGAATACCCAAAGATGCATGGCAACTGGCAAGAAGACTGGCCTATACAGAGGCCACAGGTCTGGGTCCATGGGCTCCCATCGTAACTCGAGAAACCCTGCCACAAATCGAGAAATACCAAAAGCATCTCCCATTCAAGCCTGGTGAGGTCATTACCACTGTGGCATCTCTGGGGAAATCACTCCTATTTTACCCCCTTGCTGAAACCCAGGAATTTCCCTGCCCTACCCTTCTCAACTCGAGAGGAACAACAAGGGATCCGCTGCAACTCAAGAGGAGCNCATCTCCCATTCAAGCCTGGTGAGGTCATTACCACTGTGGCATCTCTGGGGAAATCACTCCTATTTTACCCCCTTGCTGAAACCCAGGAATTTCCCTGCCCTACCCTTCTCAACTCGAGAGGAACAACAAGGGATCCGCTGCAACTCAAGAGGAGCCCCTTTTGACCCTGCTAAACTCCAGATAATGGTCCCTTTCCTGCTCTGTTGGAAAAGGGTTACCAGCTGTCACCTCATATCCCAACAGGAAAAACTGGCACTAGTACAGTAGTTTGGACCTCGACAGCAAGCCACGGATCCCTCTCTCCGCTTGACATGGAGCCTGACACTGCGGTTGCAGCTGGTCAGCCAAGGAGCGGTGCACATGTCCAGGTGAGACGAAACCTGGCTCCTATGTGGGAGCCTCAGGGGAGACCCCAAGACCTAGGTCAGGAAGGTCAAGGGAAGCTCAGGCACTGGCCTCAGCATAAGTCGAGGACATGGCACCCAGAGACGATTGGGGAGGAATCACCAGAGGTGACTGCCAACTGGCCCGGAGACTGTCCTCCCCTGAGGCCACAGGGGCGCGTCCCTGAGCTCACTGTCATAACTCGAGAAACCCCGTTAAACTCGAGAAACACCAGAAGCTTCTCCCTTTAAACGGGGTGAGACCCTTATCTGATCCGGTGTTTCGTGGGACATCACCCCTTCCCTCTTGGACTTCGAAGGGCTCCTTCAGTCCCTTGCTGTGACACAGGGAGATCCCGGCCACAACCGTCGAACCCAAGAGGAAATACAGTGGACCCCATGCATCTCAAATGCAGCCCAGTTTGACCCTATTAAGCTCTAGATGATAGTTCCTTTTCCTGCTCACTAGTATCAGGTGTCCTGGGGCTTCCGTCGCTCCCCAACGGGAGGTGCTCTCAGTAGGAATTCCGGAGGAGCATCTGGGGTTCAGCCGCACCTCTCAGACCACCAAATGCCTTTTCCACTGACATGAAACTGTCAGTCCTGCACTACCATGGCTGTCACCGCGAGGCTCAACGCCCGAAACACCTGCACGTGTGACAGCACTTTGGGCCTCGAGGGCAAGCCACAGATCCCTGTGTCCGCTCGACATGGAGCCTGACACTGCTGCTGCAGCTGCTCAGGCAAGTAGCCATGCACGTGTCCAGGCAAGAAAGGCCTGTCTCCTCTGTGGTGCCCTCANACAGCACTTTGGGCCTCGAGGGCAAGCCACAGATCCCTGTGTCCGCTCGACATGGAGCCTGACACTGCTGCTGCAGCTGCTCAGGCAAGTAGCCATGCACGTGTCCAGGCAAGAAAGGCCTGTCTCCTCTGTGGTGCCCTCAGCAGTACACCAAGACCTAGGTCAGGACGGTCGAGGAAAGCTCAGGCTCCGGCCTCAGCAAAAGTCAAGGACTGAGCACCGAGACGATTAGGGAAGAATCCCCAGAGAAGCCGGACAACTGGCAAGGATACTGTCCAATCCTGAGTGCACAGGGGCGAGTCCCTGGGTTCCCCGTTGTAACTCGAGAGGACCCCGCCGCAACTTGAGAAAAACCAAAAGATTCTCCCCTGCAAGCGGTGCTGAGGACCACATCTGCTGTGGTGTCTCAGGGGAAAAAACCTCTTCTCTCGTGTACCTCCAAAGTATCGTTCAGCTTGCTGTGACCTAAGAAGATTCTCATTCCACCCGTCATTCCTCGAGGGGAACACCGAGGGTCCCGTCATGAAGATTCTCCCCTGCAAGCGGTGCTGAGGACCACATCTGCTGTGGTGTCTCAGGGGAAAAAACCTCTTCTCTCGTGTACCTCCAAAGTATCGTTCAGCTTGCTGTGACCTAAGAAGATTCTCATTCCACCCGTCATTCCTCGAGGGGAACACCGAGGGTCCCGTCATGAATGTAAATTAGCCCCAGTATCCCAGCTGAGCTCCAGATGAGTGTCCCTTTCCTGCTCTGTCGGGAAAGGGTTCCCAGCAATTCCCTCACATCCCAACAGGAGACACTCGAACCAAGACTGTCTGGAGCAGCATCAGGAGTTTTGCCACCATTCCCCAAGACCCAAAATTCTTCGTTAACTCCAGGTGAACCTGACAGCCATGCACTGGATCCACTGTCACCCCGAGGCTCGAAGCCTGACACACTGGCACGTGTGACAGTCCTGGGTGGATCCTCGATTTCAAGGCACAGATCCCTGTGTCCACTCAACGGGGAACCTTTCACAGGTGCTGCAGATGCAGAGGCAAGAGAAAGTGTACGTCTCCAGGCAAGATGAGGCCTGACTTTCCTGTGGGGGCTCCATGGGATCCCAAGATTTAAATCAGCATTGGCGAGGAATGCTCAGGTACCAGGTTCAGCACCAGACCAGGACTGAGGACTCTGCGTTGACTGGGGAGGAATCCCGAAAGGCACATGGCAACTGGCAAGAAGACTGGCCTTTCCTGAGGCCACAGTGGCGGGTCCATGGTTTCCCCGTCGTACCTCTAGAAAACCCACCGCAATTCGAGAAATACCAGAAGCTTCCCCATTGCAAGCGGGGTGACGCACTTATCAACTGAGGCATCTCTGGGGAAATCACTCCTTCCCTTATGGATCTTGAAGGGATCTTTCACTCCATACTATGACCCAGGAATTTCCACACCCTACCCGTATCAACTCCAGAGGAATGATAAGATATCCGCGCGACTCACAGAGCCCTCTTTGCCCCTGCTAAACCCCAGATGATCGTCCCCTTTACTGCCCCTTAGAAAACGTTTCCCTGGAGCTTCGCTCGAATACCAAGATGAGGTGCTCGCAACAGAAAAGTCGGGAGGAGCATCAGGGTTTCGGCCACCATTCACCAAGTACCCCAAATGCCCTGTCCACTGCAGATGAACTTGACAGTCCCGCACTGCCTTGACTGTCACCCCGAGGCTCAACGCACGACACCCTGGCACGTGTGACAGCACTTTGGACCTCGAGAGCAAGTCACAGATCGCTCTGTCCACTCCACATGGAGCTTGACACTGCTGCTGCAGATGGTCAGGCNCCCGCACTGCCTTGACTGTCACCCCGAGGCTCAACGCACGACACCCTGGCACGTGTGACAGCACTTTGGACCTCGAGAGCAAGTCACAGATCGCTCTGTCCACTCCACATGGAGCTTGACACTGCTGCTGCAGATGGTCAGGCAAGTCGCGGTGCACGTGTCTAGGTGAGATGAAGCCTGTCTCCTCTGTCAGAGCCTCAGTGGAACCCCCAAGACCTAGGTCAGGATGGTCGAGGGAAGCTCAGACACTGGCCTCAGCACAAGTCGAGGACAGGACACACTGAGACGATTGGGGAGGAATCCTCAGAGGTGACTGGCAACTGGTATGGAGACTGTCCTCTCCTGAGGCCACAGGGGGGCATCTCTGGGCTCCCCGTTGTAACTCGAGAAACCATGCCACAACTCGAGAAACACCAGAAGCTTCTCCTTTGTAAGTGGGGTGAGGCCCTTAACTGATCCGGCATCTCGTGGGAAATCACCCCTTCCCTCTTGGACCACAAAGGGCTCCTTCACTCCCTTGCTGTGACACAAGGAGTTCCCGGCCACAAACCTCGCACCCAAGACGAACACCAGTGGACCCGCTGCAAATCAAGAGGAGCCCAGATTTCCCGTGCTAAGCTCTAGATGATAGTCCCTTATCCTGCGCCTTAGTATAAGGTGTTCTAAGGCTTCTGTCGCATCCCAAAGAGAGGTGCTCGCAGTAGGAACGTCGGGAGGATAATCTGGTGTTTGGCCGCCATTCTCCAATAACCCCAAATGCCTTGTCCACTGCAGATGAACTTGTCCGCCCTGCACTGCCTTGACTGTCAGCCCCAGGTTCGATGCCCGAAACACTTGCACGTGTGACAGCAATTTGGGCCTCGAGGGCAAGCCACACATCCCTGTGTCCATTCTACCTGGAGCCTGACACTGCTGCTCCAGCTGGTCAGGCAAGTAGCCATGCCCGTGTCCAGGCGAGACGAGGCCTGTCTACTCTGTGGGGCCCTCAGGGGTACACCAACACTTAAGTCAGGACGGTCGAGGAAAGCTCAGGCTCCGGGCTCAACAAAAGTCGAGGAGTGAGCACCGAGATNCTGGTCAGGCAAGTAGCCATGCCCGTGTCCAGGCGAGACGAGGCCTGTCTACTCTGTGGGGCCCTCAGGGGTACACCAACACTTAAGTCAGGACGGTCGAGGAAAGCTCAGGCTCCGGGCTCAACAAAAGTCGAGGAGTGAGCACCGAGATTATTAGGGAAGAATCCACATAAGCGTTTGGCAACTGGCCGGGAAACTGTCCAATCTTGAGTGCACAGGGGCGAGTCACTGGGTTCCCCGTTATAACTCGAGAGGACCTCGCGACAACCTGAGAAAAACCAACAGATTTCCCCTCCAAGCTGGGTGAGGACCTCGTCTGCTGTGGCGTCTTGGGGGAAAGTACCTCTTCTCTCTGGGACCTCCAAAGTGTCATTCACCTCCTTGCTGTGATCGAAGAAGTTTCTCACGCCGCCAATCCTCACTCGAGGGGAACACTGAGGGTCCCGCCATGAATGTAAAGGAGCCCCAGTATCCCGGCTGAGCTCCAGATGAGGGGCCCTTTCCTGCTCTGTCGGGAAAGGGTTCCCAGCACTTTCCTCATATCCCAACAGGAGACACTCTAACCAGGACTGTCGGGAGCAACATCACGGGTCTTACCATCATTACCCNTAAAGGAGCCCCAGTATCCCGGCTGAGCTCCAGATGAGGGGCCCTTTCCTGCTCTGTCGGGAAAGGGTTCCCAGCACTTTCCTCATATCCCAACAGGAGACACTCTAACCAGGACTGTCGGGAGCAACATCACGGGTCTTACCATCATTACCCAAGAACCCCAAATACCTCGTTCACTCCAGATGATCCTGACTGCCCTGCACTGGGTCGACTGTCACCCTGAGGCTCGAAGCCTGACACACTGGCACGAGTGACAGACCTGGGTGGATGCTCGATTTCAAGGCACAGATCCCTGTGTCCACTCGACCAGGAGCCTTTCACAGCTGCTGCAGCTGCAAGAGAAAGCACAAGTGTAAGTCTCCAGTCACGACGAGGCCTGATATTCCTGTGAGGGCTCCATGGGAACCCCAAGTTTTATGTAAGCATGGGCGAGGTAAACTCAGATACCAGCTTCAGCATCAGACGAGGACTGAGGTCTCGCACTGAGGAATCCCAAAGGTGCATGGCAACGGAATAGAATACTGGCCTCTCCTGAGGCCACAGGGGCGGGTCCATGGGCTCCCCGTCGTAACTCGAGAAACCCCGCCCCAACTCGAGAAATAGCAGAAGCTTCTCCCTTGCAAGCGAGGTGAGGCCCTTATCTACTGCGGCATCTCTGTGGAAATCACTCTTTCCCTCTTGGACCTCAAAGGGATCTTTCACCCCCTTGCTTTGACCCAGGACTTTCCCCGCCCTACCGGTCTCATCTCGAGAGGAACAAGAAGGGATCCGCTGTGACTCAACAGAGCCCTTTTTGCCCCTGCTAAGCTCCAGGTTTTCGTCCCCTTTCCTGCCCCTTAGGAAACGGTTCCCTGGAGCTTCGATCGAATATCAAGAGGAGGTGCTCGCAACAGAAAAGTCAGGAGGAGCATCAGGGGTTCGGCCACCATTCACCAAGACACCCAAATGCCTTGTCCACTGCAGATGAACTTGACAGCCCCGCACTGCCTTGACTGTCATCCCGAGGCTCTACACATGACACACTGGCACGTGTGACAGCACTTTGGACCTCGAGATCAAGCCACAGATCGCTCTGTCCACTCGACATGGAGCCTGACACTGCTCCTGCAGCTGTTCAGGAAAGTAGTCATGCCCGTGTCCAGGTGAGACGAGGCCTGTCTACTCTGTGGGGAACTCAGGGGTACACCAAGACCTAGGTCAGGACGGTCGAGGAAAGTTCAGGCTCCGGCCTCAGCAAAAGTCAAGTAATGAGCACCGAGACGATTAGGAAAGATTCCCCAGAGGCGCCTGGCAACTGGCACGGACACTGTCCAAACCCGAGTGCACAGGAACGAATCCCTGGGTTCCCCGTTTTAACTCGAGAGGATCCCGCCACATCTTGAGAAAAACCAAAAGATTCTCCCCTGCAAGGGGTGTGAGGACCTCGTCTGCTGTGGCATCTCGGGGGAAAGAACCTCTTTTCTCTTGGACCTCCAAGCTGTCGTTCACCTTCCTGCTGTGATCCAAGAAGATTCCCGTGATGCCCGTCCTCACCTGAGGGGAAAACCTAGGTCGCACCATGAATGTAAATGAGCCCTAATATACCTGCTGGGCTCCAGATGAGGGTCCCTTTCCTTCTCTGTCGGAAAAACTTTCCCAGCATTTCCCTAATATCCCAACAGGAGACACTCGAACCAGGACTATCAGGAGGTGCATCAGGGGTCTTGCCAGCATTCCCCTAGACCCCAAAATTCTTCGTTAACTCCAGGTGAGCCTGACTGCCCTGCACTGGGTCGACTGTCACCCGGAGGCTCGAAGCCTGACACACTGGCACGTATGAATGACCTGGGTAGTACTTCGAGGTCAAGTCACAGATCCCTGTGTCCACTCGACGGGGAGCCTTTGACAGCTGCTGCAGCTGCAGAGGCAAGCGCAAGTGTACGTCTCCAGGCAAGACGATGCCTGACTTTCAAGTGGGGGCTCCATGGGAACCCAAAGATTTATGTCAGCATTGGTGAGGAAAGCTCAGGTACCAGGTTCAGCACCAGACAAGGACTGAGGACTCTGGGTTGACTGGGGAGGAATCCCTAAAGGCACATGGCAACTGGCAAGAAGACTGGCCTCTCCTGAGGCCACAGGGGCGGGTCTATGGTCTCCCCGTCGTAACTCTAGAAACCCCACCGCAATTCGAGAAATACCAGAAGCTTCTCCATTGTAAGCGGGGTGAGGCACTTATCCAATAAGGCATCTTGGGGAAATCACTCCTTCCCTCTTGGATCTCGAAGGGATCTTTCACCCCCTTGTTCTGACCCAGGAATTTCCCGCCCTAATCATATCAACTCGAGAGGAACGATAAGAGATCCGCGCGATTCAACAGAGCCCTGTTTGCACCAGCTAAGCTCCAGACAGTCATCCCCTTTACTGACCCTTTGAAAAAGTTTCCCTGGAGCTTCGCTCGAATACCAAGAGGAGGTGCTCGCAACAGAAAAGTCGGGAGGAGCATCAGGGTTTCGGCCACCATTCACCAAGACCCCCAAATGCCTTGTCCACTGCACATGAACTGTACAGCCCAGCACTGCCTTGACTGTCACCCCAAGGATCGACGCACGACACCCTGGCACGTGTGACAGCACTTTGGATCTGGAGAGCAAGCCACAGATCCCTCTGTCCACTCGACATGGAGCCTGACACCGCTGCTACAGCTGGTCAGGCAATTTGCCGTGCACGTGTCCAGGTGAGACGAAGCCTGGCTCCTCTGTAGGAGCCTCAGTGGAACCCCTAAGACCTAGGTCAGGATGGTCGAGGGAAGCTCAGGCACTGGCCTCAGCACAAGTCGAGGACAGGGCACACTGAGACGATTGGGGAGGAATCTTCAGAGGTGACTGGCAACTGGCACGGAGACTGTCCTCTCCTGAGGCCAAAGGGGCGCGTCCCTGGGCTCCCCGTCGTACCTTGAGAAACCACACCACAACTCGAGAAACACCAGAACCTTCTCCTTTGCAAGTGGGGTGAGGCCCTTACCTGATCCGGTGTCTCGTGGGAAATTAACCCTTCCCTTTTGGACCTCGAAGGGCTCCTTCACTCCCTTGCTGTGACTGAAGGAGTTCCCTGCCACAAACTTCGCACCCAAGAGGAAGCCCAGTGGACCCTATGCGACTCAAGAGGAACCCAGTTTGCCCCTGCTAAGCTCTAGATAATAGTCCCTCTTCCTGTTCCATAGTATAAAGTGTCCTGAGACTCCCTTCTCATCACAAAAGGAGGTGCTCCCAGTAGGAACGTCGGGAGGAGCATCTGATTTTTGGCCACCATTCTCCAGGACATCCAAATGCCTCGTCCACTGCAGATGAACCTGTCTGCCCTGTACTGCCTTGACTGTCACCTCGAGGCTCGACACTGAAAACACCCACACGTGTGACAGCACTTTGGGCCTCGAGGGCCAGCCACAGATCCCTGTGTCCGCTCGACAGGGAGCCTGACATTGCTGCTGCAGCTGGTCAGACAAGTAGCCGTGCTCGTGTCCAGGCGAGACGACGCCTGTCTCTTATGTGGGGCCCTCAGGTGTACTCGAAGGCCCAGGTCAGGACGGTAGAGTAAAGCTCAGGCACCGGCCTCAGCAAAATTCGACTACTGAGCACCGAGATGATTAGGGAAGAATCCCCATAGGCGTCTGGCCACTGGCACGGAAACTGTCCAATCCTTGGTACACAGGGGCGAGTCACAGGGTTCCCCGTTGTAACTCGATACGACCCCTCCACAACTTGAGAAAAACCAAACCATTCTCCCCTGCAAGCGGGGTGAGGACCTCGTCTGCTGTGGCGTCTCGGGGAAAGAACCTCTTCTCTCTTGGACCTCCAAAGTGTGGTTCACCTCCTTGCTGTGACCCAAGAATTCTCTCGTGCCGCCCGTCCTCACTCGAGGGAAACACCGAGGGTCCCACCATGAATATAAAGGATCCCCAGGATAACTGCTGAGATCCAGATGATGGACCCTTTCCTGCTCTGTCGGTAAAGGGTTCCCAGCCTTTCCCTCACATCCCAACAGGAGATACTCGAACCAGGACTGTCGGGAGCAGCATCAGGGGTCTTGCCACCATTCCCCAAGACCCCCAAATACCTCGTTCACTCCAGATGAACTGGACTGCCCTCCACTGAGTCGACTGTCACCCCGAGGTTCGAAGCTTGACAAACTGGCACCTGTGACAGACCCGGGTGGTACCTGGAGGTCCAGTCACAGATCCCTGTGTCAACTCGACAGGGAGCCTTTCACAGCTGCTGCAGCTGCAGAGGCAAGCACAAGTGTACGTCTTCAGGCATGATAAGGCCTGACTTTCCATTGGGGGCTCCATGGGAACCCCAAGATTTATGTCAGCTTGGGCGAGGAAAGTTCAGGTACCAGCTACAGCACCAGAGGTGGACTGAGGTCTCAGCGATGACAGGGGAGGAAAACCCAAAGATGCATGGCAACTGGCAAGAAGACCGGCCTATACAGAGGCCACAGGGCCGAGTCCATGGGCTCCCATCGTAACTCGAGAAACCCCGCCACAAATCGAGAAATACCAGAAGCATCTCCCATTCAAGCCTGGTGAGGTCATTACCACTGTGGCATCTCTGGGGAAATCACTCCTATTTTACCCCCTTGCTGGAACCCAGGAATTTCCCTGCCCTACCCTTCTCAACTCGAGAGGAACAACAAGGGATCCGCTGCGACTCAACAGAGCCCTGTTTGCCCCCGCTAAGCTCCAGTTGATCGACCCCTTTCTTGCCCCTTAAGGAAAGTTTCCCTGGAGCTTCGCTCGAATATCAAGAGGTGGTGCTAGCCACAGGAAATTCGGGAGGAGCATCAGGATTTCGGACACCATTCACCAGGACTCCCAAATGCCTTGTCCACTGCAGATCAATATGACTGCTCTGCAATGCCTTGACTGTCACCCCGAGACTAGACCCATGACACACTGGCACGTGTGAAGCACTTTAGACCTCGAGAGCGAGCCACAGATCCCTCTGTCCGCTCGACTTGGAGCCTGACACTGCTGCTGCAGCAAGTCAGTAAAGTAGCCCTGCACGTGTTAAGGTGAGATGAAGCCTGTCTCCTCTGTGGGAGCATCAGGGGAACCCCCAAGACCCAGGTCAAGACGGTCCAGACTAGCTCAGGCACCGTCCTCAGCACAAGTGGAGGACAGGACACTCAGAGACGATTGGGGAGGAATTCCCAGAGGTAACGGGCAACTGGCAAGGAGACTGTCCTCTTCAGAGACCACAGGAGCGCGTCCATTGACTCCCAGTCATAACTCAAGAAACCCCACCGCAACTCGAGAAAAACCAGAAGCTTCTCCCTTGCAAGCGTGGTGATTCCCTTATTCGATCCGGTGTCTTGTGTGAAATCACCCTTTCTCTCTTGGACCTGGAAAAGCTCCTTAATTCCCTTGCTGTGACACAAGGAGTTCCCGGCCACAACCGTCGAACCCAAGAGGAACCACAATGGACCCCCTGCGACTAAAGAGGAGCCCAGTTTGCGCCTGCTAAGCTCTAAATGATAGTCCCTTTTCCTGCTCCTAAGTATAAGGTGTCCTTGGTATTCCATCTCATCCCAAAAGGAGGTGCTCGCAGAAGGAATGTCGGGAGGAGCATCTGGGGTTGGGCGACCATTCTCCAAGACCCCCAAATGCCTAGACCACTGCAGATAAACCTGTGGGCCATGCACTACCTTGATTGTCACCCTGAGGCTCAACACCCGAAACACCTGCACGTGTGACAGCACTTTGGGCCTCGAAAGCAAGCCACAGATCCCTGTGTCCACTCGACATGGAGCCTGACACTGCTGCTGCAGCTGGTCAGGCATGTAGCCGTGCACGTGACCAGGCGTGATGAGACCTGTCTCCTCTGTCGGCCCTCAGAGGTACACCAAGACTTAGGTCAGGACGGTAGAGGAAAGCTCAGTTTATGGCCTCTGCAAAATTCGACTACTGAGCACCGAGATGATTAGGGAAGAATCCCCATAGGTGTCTGGCCACTGGCATGGAAACTGTCCAATCCTTGGTGCACAGGGGCGAGGCCCTGGGTTCCGCATTGTAACTCGAGAGGACCCCACCACAACTTGAGAAAAACCAAAAGATTCTCCCCTGCAAGCGGGGTGAGGACCTGGTCTCCTGTGGCGTCTCGGGGAAAAACTTCTTTTCTCTAGGACCTCCAAAGTGTCGTTCAGCTCCTTGCTGTAACCCAAGAAGTCTCTCTCGCCACCCGTCCTCACTCAAGGGGAACACCGAGGGTCCCACCATGAACATAAAGGATCCCCAGTATCCCTGCTGAGCTTCAGATGAATATCCGTTTCCAGCTCTGTCGAGAAAGTGTTCCCAACACTTCCCTCACATCCCAACAGGAGACACTCGAACCAGGATTGTCGGGAGCGGCATCAGTGGTCATACCACCATTTTCCAAGACCCCCAAATACCTCATTCACTCCAGATAAACCTGACTGCCCTGCACTGGGTCAACTGTCACCCCGAGGATCGAAGCCTGACACACTGGCACGTGTGACAGACCTGGGTGGTTCCTCGAGGTAAAGGCACAGATCCCTTTGTCCACTCGACAGGGACCCTTTCACAGCTGCTGCAGCTGCAGAGGCAAGTGCAAGTGTACATCTCCAATCATGACGAGGTCTGACTTTCCTGTGGGGGCTCCATGGGAACCCCAAGATTAATGTCAGCATGGGCGAGGTAAGCTCATATACCAGCTTCAGCACCAGACGAGAAATGAGGACTAGGTGATGACTGGGGAGGAATCCCCAAATGAGCATGACAACAGGCAAGAAGACAGGCCTCTCCTGAGGACACAGGGGCGGGTCTATGGGCTACCCGTAATAATTCGAGAAACTCCGCCAAACCTCGAGAAATACCAGAAGCTTCTCCCTTGCAAGCGGTGTGAGATCCTTATCAACTGTGGCATCTGTGGGGAAATTACTCCTTCCCTCTTGGACCTCGAATGGCTCTTTCACTCTCTTGCTCTGACCCAGGAATATCCCCGCCCTACCGGTCTGAACACGAGAGGAACAACGAGGGATCTGTTACTACTCAGCAGAGCCCTGTTTGCCCTGGTTAAGCTCCAGATGATCGTCCCATTTCCTGTCCCTTAGGGAAAGGTTCCCTGGAGCTTTGCTCGAATACCAAGAGGAGGTGCTCGCAACTGGAAATTTGGGAGGAGCATCAGGAGTTCGTCCACCATTCACCAAGACCCTTAAATGCCTTAACCAAGGCAGATGAAATTGACTGCCCGGCAATGCCTTGACTGTTACCCCGAGACTAAACGCACAACACACTGGCACGTGTGACAGCACTTTGGACCTCGAGAGCAAACCACAGATCCTTCTGTCTGATTGACATGGACCCTAATGCTGCAGCTGCAGCTGGTCAGTCAAGTAGCCATGCACATGGCCAGGTGAGACGAATCCTGTCACCTCTGAGGGAGCCTCAGGGTAACCCCAAGTCCTAGGTCAGGATGGTTGAGGGAAGCTCAGGCACTGGCCTCAGCACAAGTCAAGGACAGGGAACCAAGAGACGATTGGAGAGGAATCCCCAGAGATGACTGGCAACTCGCACGGAGACTGGCCTCTCCTGAGGCCAAAAGGGCGCGTTCCTGGGCTCCCCTTCATAAGTCGATAAATCCCGCTGCAACTCGAGAAACACGAGAAGCTTCTCCCTTGCAAGCGGGGAGAGGCCCTTATCCGATCCGGCGTCTCGTGGGAAATCACCCCTTCCCTCCTGGACCTCCAAGGGCTCCTTCACTTACTTGCTGTGACTCTAGCAGTTCCTGGCCACAACTGTCACACTCAAGAGAAACCACATTGGACCAGCTGCGAGTCAAGAGGATCCGAGTTTGCCCTTGTTAACCTCTAGATGATAGTCCTTTTTCCTTCTCCTTAATATAAGGTGTCCTGGGGCTTCCGTCTCATCGCAAAAGGAAGTGCTCGCAGTAGGATAGTCGAGAGGAGCATCTGGGATTCAGCCACCATTCTCCAAGACGCCCAAAAGCTTTGTCCACTGCAGATGAACCTGTCTGCCTTGCACGGCCTTGACTGACATCCGGAGGCTTGACGCCCCAAACACCTGCACGTGTGACAGCACTTTCGGCCTCGAGGGCAAGCCGCAGATGCGTCCGCTCTACATGTAGCCTGAAACAGCTCCTGCAGCTGGAAAGGCAAGTAGCCGTGAACTTGTCCAGGAGAGATAAGGCCTTTCTCCACTGTGGGGCCCTCATGGGACCACCAAGACCTAGGTCAGGACGGTCGAGGAAAGCTCAGGCTCCGGCATCAGCATAAGTTGAGGATTGAGTGCCGAGACGAATATGGAAGAATCCCCAGAGGCGCCTGGAAACTGGCACGGAGACTGTCCAATCCTGAGTGCTCAGGGGCGAGTCCCTGGGTTCCCCTTTGTAACTCGAGAGGACAGCGCCACATCTTGAGAAAAAACAAAAGATTCTCCCCTGCAAGCGGGGTGTGGACCTCGTCTGCTGCGGCGTCTCGGATGAACCTCTTTTGTCTCGGATCTCCAGAGTGTCGTTCACCTTCTTACTGTGAAGCAAGAAGTTTCTATCGCCGCCCGTCCTTACTGGAGCAAAACACCGAGGGTTCCGCCAGGAATGGAAAGGAGCCCCACTCTCCCTGCTGAGCTCCAGATGAGGGTCCCTTTCCTGCTCTGTCGGGAAAAGGTTCCCAGCTCTTCCCTCACATCCCATCAGGAGACACTCAAACCTGGACTGTCGGGAGCAGCATCAGGGACTTGCCACCATTCCCCAAGACACCCAAATACCCCGTTCACTCCAGATAAACCTGACTGCCCTGCACTAGGTCGACTCTCACCCCGGGGCTCGATGCCTGACAAACTGACACGTGTGACAGACCTGGGTGGTACCTCGAGGTCAAGTCACAGATCCCTGTGTCCACTCGATGGAGAGCCTTTCACAGCTGTTGCAGCTGCAGAGTCAAGCGCAAGTGTTCGTCTCCAGGCAAGACGAGGCCTCAGTTTCCTGTGAGGGCTCCATAGGAACCCCAAGATTTATGTCAGCATGGGCGAGGAAAACTCAGGTACCAGCTTCAGCACCAGACGAGGACTGAGGACTCGGCAATGACTGACTAGGAATCCCCAAAGGCGCATGGCAACTGGCAAGAAGACTGGCCTATCCTGAGGCCACAGGGGTGGGTCTATGGGCTCCCCGTCGTAACTCGAGAAACCCCGCCTCAACTCGAGAAATACAAGAAGCTTCTCTATTGCAAGCGGGGTGAGGTACTTATCCACTGTGGCATCTCTGGGGAAATCACTCCTTCCCTCTTGGACCTCGAAGGGCTACTTCACTTCCTTGCTTGACACAAGGAGTTCCCGGCCACAAACGTCGCACCAAGTGGAACCACAGTGGACCTGCTGCGACTCAAGAGGAGCCCAGTTTGCCACTGCTAAACTCTAGATGTTAGTCACTTTTCCTGCTCCTTAGTCTAAGGTGTCCTGGGTCTAAAAGGAGGTGCTCGCAGTATGAAAATCGGGAGGAGCATCTGGGTTTCGAGCACCATTCTCCAAGACCCCCAAATGCCTTGTCCACTGCAAATGAACCTGTCTGCCCTACATTGCCTTGACTGTCACCCCGAGGCTCAACGCCCAAAACACCTGCTCGTGTGACAGCACTTTGGGCCAAGAGGGCAAGCCACAGATCCCTGTGTCCGCTTGACATGGAGCCTGACACTGCTGCTGCAGCTGGTCAGGCAAGTAGCCATGCACGTGTCCAGGCGAGACGAGGCCTGTCTCCTCTGTGGGGCCCTCAAGGGTACACCAAGATCTAGGTCAGGATGGTCGAGGAAAGTTCAGGATCTGGCCTCAGCAAAAGTCGAGGACTGAGCACCGAGACGATGAGGGATGTATCCCCAGAGGCGCCTGGCAACTGGTACGGAGACTGCCTAATCCTGAGTGCAGAGGGGCGATTCCCTGGGTTCCTCATTGAAACTTGAGAGGACTCCGTCACAACTTGAGGAAAACCAAAAGATTCTCCCCTGAAAGCGGGGTGAGGACCTCGTCTGTTGTGGCGTCTCGGAGGAAAGTACCTCTTCTCTCTTTGACCTCCAAACTGTCATGCACCATCTTGCTGTGACCCAAGAAGTTTCTCTCCCCACCCGTCTCCACTCGAAAGGAACCCCAAGGGTCCTGCCAAGAACGAAGTGGGACCCTGCTTTCCCCTCATGAGCTCCAGATGATGGTCCCTTTCCTGCTCTGTTGGGAAAGGGTTCCCAGTTCTCTGCTCACATCCCAACAGGAGACACTCGAACCAGGAGAGTCGAGAGGAGCATCAGGTGTCTTGCAAAAATTCCAAAGACCGCGAAATACCTCATTCACTCAAGATGAACCTGACTGCCCTGCAATGAGTCGACTGTCACCCCGAGGCTCGAAGCCTGACACACTGGCACGAGCGACAGCCCTGGGTAATACCATGAGGTCAAGTCACATATCCCTGTGTTCACTCGACGGGGAGCCTTACACTGCTGCTGCAGCTGCAGAGGCAAGCGGCAGTGCACATCTCCAAAGGAGACGAGGCCTGATTCCTTTGTGGGGGCCCCATGGGTACTCGAAGGTTTAGTTTAGCATGAGCGAGGAAAGCTCATGTACCGACTTCAGCAACAGTGGAGGACTGAGGACCCGTCAATGACTAGGGAGGAATCCCCAAAGGCGCATCGCACGTGGCACAGACACTCGCCTCTCCTGAGGCCACAAGTGCGGGTCCATGGGCTCCCCGTTGTAACTCGAGAAACACCGCCGCAACTCGAGAAAAATCAGACGCTTTTCCCTTGCAAGCAGCTTGAATCCCTTATCCCCTGCGGCATCTTGGGGCAACTCACTCCTTCCCTCCTGAACCTCGAAGGTGTTTTTCACCCCCTTGTAGTGACCCAAGAAGTTTCCCGCCCCACCCATCTCAACTCGAGTGGAACTCCAAGGGACCCAAGTGACTGAAGAGGAGCCTCGTTTGCCCCTTCTAAGCTACAGATGATGGACCCTTTTCCTGTTCCTTAGGGAAAGGTTTCCTGGGCCTTCCCTCGCATCCCAATAGGAGGTGCTCACACCAGGGAAGATGCGAGGAGCATCAGGGTTTGGGCCATCATTCCCCAAGACCACCAAATCTTTTGTCCACTGCAGCTGAACCTGACTGCCCCTGCACTGCCTTGACTGTCACGGCGAGGCGCGTGCTCCCGACACAGTGGAATCAGTGACAGCACATTGGACCTTGAGGTCAAGCCAGAGATCCCTCTGTCCGCTAGACATGGAGCCTGACACTGCTGCTACAGCTGGTCAGGCAAGTAGACGTGCACGTGTCCAGGCGAGACAAGGCCGGTCTCCTCTGTGGGGGCCACAGGGGTACCCCAAGGCCTAGATCAGTATGGTCGACGAAAGCTTAGGCTGCTGCCTCAGCACAAGTCGAGGACTGAGCACACTGAGATAATTGTTGAGAAATTGCCAGAGGTGCCTGGCAACATGCACGGAGACTGGCCTCTCCTGAGGCCACAGGGGCGAGTCCCTGTGGTCCTCGTCATAACCAGAGAGGAACTCAACACAACTTTGGAAGAACCAAAAATTCTCCAGTGCAAGCGGGGAGAGGACCTTGTCCGCTCTGGCGTCTAGGGAGAAATCACCCCTTCTAACCTGGTCCTCAAAAGAGTCATTCTCCTTATTGCTGTGACCCACGAAATTCCCCGCCTCACCCGTCTCAACTCGAGAGGAACAACAAGGGATCCGCTGCGACTCAACAGAGCCCTGTTTTCCCCTGCTAAGCTCTAGGTGAGCAGCGCTTTTCCTGCCCCTTAGGGAAATGTTCCCTGGGGCTTTGCTCGAATACCAAGAGGAGGTGCTCCCAACAGGAAAGTCGGGAGGAGCATCCGGGGTTGGGCCACCATTCCCCAAGTACCCCAAATGCCTTGTCCACTGCAGATGAACTTTACAGTCCTGCACAGCCTTGACTGTCACCCCGAGGCTCAACACACGACACACCGGCATGTGAAACAGCACTTTGGACCTCGAGGGCAAGCCACAGATCCCTGTGTCTGCTCAACATGGAGCCTACACTGCTGCTGCAGCTGGTCAGGCAAGAAGCCGTGCACGTGTCCAGGTGAGACGAAGCCTGTCTCCACTGTGGGAGCTTCAGTGGAACCCCAAGACCTAGATCAGGACGGTTGAAGAAATCTCAGGCTCAGGCCTCAGCACAAGTCAAAGCCTGAGCACCCAGACGATTGGGGAGTAATCCCCAGAGGCGCCAGGCAACTCGCACGGAGAGTGGATTCTCCTGAGGCCACAGGGGCGAGTCCCTGGGGTCACCATCGTAACTCGAGAAGACCCCACCACAACTCGAGATAATCCAAAATATTCTCCCCTGCAAGAGGGGTGAGGAACTTGTCCGCTGTGGCGTCTTGATGGAAATCTCCCATTCTCTTTTAAAGCACAAGATGGTCTTTCCCCTTCTTTCTGTGACCCAAGAAGTTCCTGCCCCACCCGTCCTCACTAGAGAGGAACACCGAGTGTCCCGCCAAGAATGAAAAGGAGCCTCGTTATCCCCTGCTGAGCTCCACATGAGGGTCCTCTTGACATGGAGCCTGACAGCAGGAAAGGGTTCTCAGTGCTCCCGTCACATACCAACAGGAGACACTCGAACCAGGACAGTCACAAAGAGCATCAGTGTTCTTGCCACTATTCCTCAAGACCCCCAAATACGTCGTTCACTCCAGATGAACCTCACGGCCCTGCACTCCGTAGACTGTCACCCAGAGGCTAGAAGCCACACACAGTGGCCCGTGTGACAGCCCTGGGTAGTACCTCGAGTTCAAGTCACAGATCCCTGTGTCCACTCGACGGGTAGCCTTACACTGCTGTTGCAGCTTTGGAGGCAATCGGCAGTGCACGTCTCCAGGAAAGCCGAGACCTGACTCCCCTGTGAGGGGTCCATTGGTACTCCAAAATTTATGTCAGCATGGACGAGGAAAGCTCAGGTACCAGCTTTAGCACCAGACGGGGAATGAAGACCAGGCGATGTCTGGGGAGGAATCCCCAAAGATACATGGCAACTGGCACGGAGACTGGACTATCCTGAGGCCATAGGGGCAGGTCCATGGGCTTCCCGTCGTAACTCGGGAAACTCCACCCCACCTAGAAAAAACCAAAAGCTTCTCCCTTGCAAGCAGGGTGAGGCCATTATCCGCTGCGACGTCTTGGGGGAAATCACCAATTCCCTCTTGGACTGGGAAGGGCTCCTTCACTCACTTGCTGTGACCCAAGAAGTTACCCATCCTACCCATCTAAACTCGGGAGGAACCCCAAGGAACCCGCTGCGACTCGAGAGGAGCTCCGTTTGGCTCTTCTGAGCTCCAGATGATTGTCCCTTTTCCTGCTCCTTGGGGAAATGATATCTGGGGATTCCCTCGCATCCCAAGAGGAGAGGCTCACACCAGGAAAGACGGGAGGAGCATCAGGGGTTGGGCCACCATTTCCAAGACCCCCAAATGCCTTGTCCACTGCACATGAACCTGACTGCCCTGCACTGCCTTGACTGTCACCCTGAGGCTCGACGCACGACACACTGGCACGTGTGACAGCACATTGGACTTCGAGGGCAAGCCACAGATCCCTGTGTCCACTCGACGTGGAGCCTGACACTGCTGCTGCAGCTGGTAAGGCAAGTAGTGTGGAAGTGTCCAAGCGAGATGAGGCCTGACTCCTCTGTGGGGGCCTCAGGGTAACCCAAGACCTAGGTTAGGACGGTCGAGCAAAGTGAGGCTCAGCCCTGAGCACAAGTTGAGGACTGAGCACTCTGAAACGATTGGGGAGGATCCCCAGACGTGTCTAGGAACTGGCACGGAGACTGGCCTCTCCTGGGTCACAGGGATGAGTACCTGATGTCCCCGTTGTAATATGAGAAGACCCACCCACAAATTGAGAAAAACCAAAAGATTCTCCCCTGCAAGCGGGGTGAGGCCCTTGTTCGCAGTGGCGTCTCTGGGGAAATCACTCCTTCTCTCTTGGAACTCAAAAGAGTCGTTCACCTTACTGTGACCCAAGAAGTTCCCTTCCCCACCTGTCCTCACAAGAGAGGAACACCGAGGGTCCCGAAAAGAATTAAATGGAGCCTTGTTTTCCCCTGAAGAGCTCCAAATAAGGATCCTTTTCCTAGTCTGTTGGAAAAGTGTTCACAGCGCTCCCCTCACATCCCAAAAGGAGACACTGGCACCAGGACAGTCGGGAGGAGCATCAGGGGTCTTGCCACCATTCCCAAGACCGCCAAATACCTCATTCACTGCAGATGAAACTGACTGCCCTGCAATGCGTCGACTGTCATTCCGAGGCTCGAAGCCTGACACACTGGCTCGAGTGAAAGCCCTGGGTATTAATTCGAGGTCAAGTCACAGATACCTGTGTCCACTCGACGGGGACCCTGACACTGCTGCTGCAGCTGTAGAGGCAAGCGGCAGTGCACATCTCCAGGCAAGAAGAGGCCTGACTCCCCTGTGGGGGCTCCATGGAAACCCCAAGATTTATGTCAGCATGGGCGATGATATCTCTTGTACCTGCTTCAGCACCAGACGAGGACTGAGGGCCTGGTGATGACTGGAGAGGAATCCCCATAGGCTCATGGCAACTGGCACTGAGACTGGCCTCTTCTGAGGCCACAGGGACTGGTCCATGGGCTCCCCATCGTAACTCAAGAAACCCCGCTGCAACTCGAGAAAAAAGAGAAGTCTCTCCCTTGCAAGCGGGCTGAGGTCCTTATCTGCTGAGGCGTCTCAGGGGAAATCACCCCTTCCATCTTGGACATCGAACGGCTCCTTCCCCGCATTGCTGTGACCCAAGAAGTTCCCCACCCCACCCGTCTCAACTCGGGAGGAATGCCAATGGACCCGCTGCGACTCAAGAGCAGCCCCAATTGCCCCTGCCAAACTCCAGATGATGGTTCCATTTTCTGCTCAGTAGGGAAAGGTTTCCTGGGTCTTCTCTCGCATCCCTAGAGGATATGCTCCCTCCAGGAAAGTCAGAATTAGCATCAGTGTTTGGGCCACCATTCCCCAAAGCCCCCAATGCCTTTTCCACTGTAGATGAACCTGACTGCCCTGCACTTCCTTGACCATCACACAAAGGCTCGACGACGGACACACTGGTACGTGTGACAGCCCAGGGTAGGACCTCAGGGCAAGCCACAGATCCCTGTGTCAGCTCGACATGGAGTGTGCCACTGTTTCTGCAGCAGGTTAGGCAAGTTGCCATGCACGTGTCCCGGCGAGACGAGGCCTGTCTCCTAAGTGGGGGCCTCAGGGGTACCCCAAGACTTAGGTTAGGACGGTCGATAAAAGGTCAGGCTCAGGCCTCATCACCAGTCGAGGACTGAGCACCCTGAGACGAATAGGGTGTATTCCCAGAGGCGCCTGTCAACTGGAACGGAGACAGACCTCTCCTGAGGCCACAGGGCCGAGTCCCTGGGTTCCCCATCCAAACTTGAGAGGACCCTACCACAACTTGAGAAAAACCAAAATATTTTCCCCTTCAAGCGGGGTGAGGACCTTGTCCGCTGTGGCATCTCTGGGGAAATCACCCCTCCTCTCTTGGACATCAAAAGGGTCG
The DNA here is from genome assembly GCA_006408635.1 of Nanger granti. NCBI lineage: Eukaryota > Metazoa > Chordata > Mammalia > Artiodactyla > Bovidae > Nanger > Nanger granti. Next base: position 36,051 of record SJYD01055776.1, read on the forward strand.
TTCAGCTTCTTGCTGTGACCCAAGAAGTTCCACGTCCCACCCGTCCCCACTCTAGAGGAACCCTGAGGGTCCCGCCAAGAATGAAATAGAGCCCCGTTATCCCCTGCTGAGCTCCAGATGAGGGTCCCTCCAGCTCTCTGCTCACATCCCAACAAGGAGACACTAGAACCAGGAGAGTCTGGAGGAGCATCAGGGGTCTTGCCACCATTCCAAAGACCGCCAAATATCTCGTTCACTCCAGATGAACATGACTGCCCTGGACTGCGTCGACTGTCACACTGAGGCTCGAAGCCTGACACACTGGCATGTGTGACAGCCCTGGGTAATACTTTGAGTTTAAGTCACAGTTCCCTGTGTCCACTCGATGGGGATCATTACTGCCCTTGCAGCTATGGAGGCAATCGGCAGTGCACGTCTCCAGGCGAGAAGAGGCCTGGCTTCCCTGTGAGGGCTCGACGGGTACCCCAAGATTTACGTCAGCATGGTCGAAGAAAACTCAAGTACTGGCTTCAGCACCAGACGAAGTCTGAAGACCAGGCGATGTCGAGGAGGAATCCCCAAAAGCACATGGCAACTGGCACGGAGACTGGCCTCTCCTGAGGCCACAGGGGCAGGTCCATGGGATCCCCGTTGTAACTCAAGAAACCCGGCCCCACCTCGAAAAAAACCAGAAACTTCTCCCTTGGAAGCAGGGTGAGGCCCTTATCCGCTGTGTTGTCTCAGGGGAAATCACCAGTTCCCTCTTGGACTGGGAAGGACTCCTTCACTCCCTTGCTGTGACCCAAGAAGTTACCCACCTTACCCGTCACAACACGGGAGGAACCAAAAGAGACCCGCTGCGACTCAAGAGGAGCCCCGCTTGCCCCTGCTAAGCTCCAGATGATGGTCCTTTTCCTGTTCCTAAAGGAACATTTTCCTGTGGATTCCCTCGCCTTCCAAGAGGAGGTTCTCCACCAAGAAATTCGGGAGAAGCATTAGGGTTTGGAGTACCATTCCCCAAGACCCTCAAATGCCTTGTCCACTGCAGATGAATCTGACTGCCCTGCACTGCCTTGACTGTCACACCGAGGCTCGTTGTGTGACACACTGGCACGTCTGACAGCCTTAGGTAGTACCTCGAGTGCAAGCCACAGATCCCTGTGTCCACTAGATCTGGAGCCTGACATTTCTGCTGAAGCTGGTCAGGCAAGTAGCCGTGCATGTGTTCAGGCGAGACAAGGCCTGTCTCCTCTGTGGGAGCCTCAGGGGAACCCAAAGACCTAGGTCAGGACGGTCGAGGAAAGCTCAGGCACTGGCCTCAGCACAAGTCGAGGACAGGGACCCAGAGACGAATGGAGAGGAATCCCCAGAGGTGACTGGCAACTGGCACGGAGACTGTACTATCCTGAGCCTACAGGGGCACGTCCCTGGGCTCCCCATTACAACTCGATAAACGCCTCCACAACTCGAGAAACACCAGAAGCTTCTCCCTTGCAAGAGGGGTGAGGCCCGTATCAGATCTGGCGTCTCGTGGGAAATCACGCCTTCCCTCTTGGACCTCGAAGTGCTCCTTCACTCCCTTGCTGTGACACAAGGAGTTCCCAGCCACAACCGTCGCACCCAAGAGGAACCCCAGTGGACCCGCTGCGACCTAAGAGTAGCCCAATTTGATCTTCCTAAGCTCTAGATGATAGTCCCTTTTACTGATCCTTATTATCAGGTGTCCTGGGGCTGCCTTCACATCCCAAAAGGAGGTGCTCGCAGTAGGAATGTCGGGAGGAACATCTGGGTTTTGGCCACCATTCTTTAAGACCCCCAAATGCCTTGCCCACTGCAGATGAACCTGTCTGCCCTGCACTGCCTTGACTGTCATCCGGAGGATCGATGGCCGAAACACCTGCATGTGTGACAGCACTTTGGGCCTCGAGGGCAAGCCACACATCCCTGTGTTCGCTCGAAATGGAGCCGGTCACTGCTGCTGCAGCTGGTCAGGAAAGTAGCTGTGCATGTGTCCACATGACACGAGGCCTGTCTCCTCTGTGGGGCCCTTAGTGGTACTCCGAGACCTAGGTCAGGACGGTCGAGGAAAGCTCAGGCTCTGGAATCAGAAAAAGTCAAGGAATGAGCACCGAGACGATTAGGAAAGAATCCCCAGAGGCGCCTAGCATCTGGCAAGGAGACTGTCCAATCCTGAGTGCACAGGGGCGAGTCCCTGAGTTCCCCGTTGTAACTCGAGAGGACCCCGACACAACTTGTGAAAAATCAAAAGATTCTCCCCTGCAAGCGGGGTCAGGACCTCATCTTCTGTGGCGTCTCGAGGGAAAGAACCTCTTCTCTATTGGACCTCCATAGTGTCGTTCACCTCCTTGCTGTGACCCAAGAAGTTTCTCACGAAGCCCGTCCTCATTCGATGGGAACACCTAGGGTCCCGCCATGAATGTAAAGAAGCCCCAGTATCCCTGATGAACTCTAGATGTGGAGCCGTTTGCTGCTCTGTTGGGAAAGGTTTCCCAGCAATTCCCTCACATCCCAACAGGAGATACTCGAACCGGGACTGTCGGGAGCAGCATCAGGGGCCTTGAGACCATTCCCCCAGACCCCCAAATATCTCGTTCACTCCAGATGAACCTGACTTCCCTTCACTGGGTCGAGTGTCACCCCGAGGCTCGAAGCCTGACACAGTGGCACGTGTGACAGACCTGGGTGGTACCTCGTGGTCAAGTCACAGATCCCAGTGTCCACTCTACGGGGAGAATTTCACAGCTGATGCAGCTGCAGAAGCAAGCGCAAGTCTAAGTCTCCAGTCACGACGAGGCCTGACTTTCCTGTGGGGGCTCCAAGGGAATCCCAAGAATTATGTCAGCATGGGCAAGGAAAGCTCAGGTACCAGCTTCAGCACCAGACGAGGACTGAGGACTAGGCGATGACTGGGGAGGAATCCGCAAAGGCGCATGGCAACTGGAAAGATGGCTGGCTTGTCCTGAGGCCACAGGGGCGGGTCCATGGGCTCCCCGTCGTAACTCGAGAAACCCCACTGCAACTCGAGAACTACCAGAAGCTTCTCCCTTGCATGCCGGATGAGGCCTTTATTCATCGCGGCATCTCTTGGAAAATCACCCCTTCCCTCTTGGACCTCGAAGGGCTCTTTCCTCCCCTTGCTGTGACCCAGGAATTTCTCCGCCCTACCCGTCTCAACTCGAGAGGAACAACAAGGGATCCACTGTGAGTCAACAGAGCCCTGTTTGCCACTTCTAAGCTCCAGATGATCGTCCCCTTTCCTGCCCCTTATGGAAATGTTCCCTGGAGTTTCGCACGAATACCAAGAGGAGGTGCTCGCAACAGGATAGTGGGGAGGAGCATCAGGGATTCGGCCACCATTCCCCAAGACCCTCAAATGCCTAGTCCACTGCAGATGAACTTGAGAGCCTCGCACTGCCTTGACTGTTCACCCCGAGGCTCGACACACGACACACTGGCACGTGTGACAGCACTTTGGACCTCGAGAGCAAGCCACAAATCCCTCTGTCTGCTTGACATGGAGCCTGACACTGCTGCTGCAGCTGGTCAGGCAAGTAGCCGTGCACGTGCCCAGGTGAACGAAGCCTCTCTCCTCTGTGGAAGCCTCAGGGGAACCCTCAAGACCTAGGTCAGGACCATCCAGGGAAGCTCAGGCACTGGCCTCAGCACAAGTCGAGGACAGGGCAAAAAGAAACTATCGGGGAGGAATCCCCAAAGGTGACTGGCAACTGACACGGTGACTGTCTTCTCCTAAGGCCACAGAGGCCCGTCCCTGGGCTCTCCGGGATAACTGGAGAAACCCTGCCGCAACTCGAGAAACACCAGAAGCTTCTCCCTTGCAAGCGAGTTGAGTCCCTTATCTTGTCCGGAGTCACGTGCGAAATCACCCCTTCCCTCTTTGACCTCGAAGGGTGCCTTCACTCCCTTGCTGTGAGACAAGGAGTTCCCGGCCACAGCCGCTGCACCCAAGAGGAACACCTGTGGACCCGCTGCGTCTCAAGAGGAGCCTAGTTTTCCCTGCTAATCTCTAGATGATAGTCCCTTTTCCTGCTCCTTAATATAAGATGTCCTGGGGCTTCCATCCCATCTGAAAAGGAGGTGCTTGCAGTAGGAAATTCGGGAGGAAGTAATGGGTTCCAGCCACCATTCTTCAAGACCCCCAAATGCCTTGTCCACTGCAGATGAACCTGACTGACCTGCACTGACTTGACTATCACCCCTAGGCTCGAAGCCCGAAACACCTGCACGTGTGACAGCACTTTGGGCCTCTTGGGCAAGCCACCGATCCCTGTGGCCACTCGACATGGAGCTTGACACTGCTGCTGCACCTGGTCAGGCAAGTAGCCATGAACGTGTCCAGGCGAGACGAGGCCTGTCTCCTCTGTGAGGCCCTCAGGGGGACACAAAGACCTAGGTCAGGACGGTCGAGGAAAGCTCAGGCTCCAGCCTCAGCAAAAGTCGAGGACTGAGCACCGAGACAATTGGGAAGAATCCCCAGAGGCACCTGACAACTGGCACGGAGACTGTTGAATCCTGAGTGCGCAGGGGCGAGTCCCTGGGTTCCCCGTTGTAATTTGAGAGGACCCCGCCACACCTTGAGAAAAATCAAAAGATTCTCCCGCCAAGCGCGGTGAGGACCTCGTCGTCTCTGGCATGTCGGGGGAAAGAACATCTTCTCCCTTGGACCTCCAATGTGTCGTTCACCTTCTTGCTGTGACCCTAGAAGTTTCTCGCGCCACCCGTCCTCACTCGAGGGGAACACCGAGGTTCCTGCCATGAATGGAAAGGAGCCCCAGTATCCCTGCTGAGCTCCAGATGATGGTCCCTTTCCTGCTCTGTAGGGAAAGTGTTCTCAGTTCTTCCCTCACATCCCAGCATGAGACACTAGATCCAGGACTGTCCGGAGCAGCATCAGGGGTCTTGCAACTATTCCCCAAGACCCCCAAATACCTCGTTCACTCCAGATGAACCTGACTGCCCTGCACTGTGTCGAGTGTCACCCCGAGGCTACAAGCCTGACACACTGGCACGTGTTACAGACCTGGGTGGTACCTCGTGGTCAAGTCACAGATCCATGTGTCCAATCTATGGGGAGACTTTCACAGCTGATGCAGCTGCAGAGGCAAGCGCAAGTCTAAGTCTCCAGGCAAGACGAGGACTGACTTTCCTGTGGGGGCTCCAAGGGAACCCCAAGATTTATGTCAGCATGGGCGAGGAAAGCTCAGGTACCAGCTTCAGCACCAGACGAGGACTGAGGACTCGGCGATTTCTGGGGAGGAATCCCCAAAGGTGCATGGCAACTGGCAAGAAGACTGGCCTGTCCTGAGGCCACAGGGGCGGGTCTATGGGCTCCCCGTCGTAACTCGAGAAACCCGGCCGCAACTCGAGAAATACCAGAAGCTTCTCCCTTTCATGTCGGATGAGGCCCTTATCCATTGCTGCATCTCTGGGGAAATCACTGCTTCCCTCTTGGACCTCGAAGGGCTCTTTCCTCCCCTTGCTGAGTCCCAGGAATTTCTCCGCCCTACCCGTCTCAACTCGAGAGGAACAACAAGGGATCCACTGTGAGTCAACAGAGCCCTGTTTGCCCCTCCTAAGCTCCAGATGATCGTCCCTTTTCCTGCCCCGTATGGAAGTGTTCCCTGGAGCTTCGCACGAATACCAAGAGGAGGTGCTCGCAAAGGAATGTGGGGAGGAGCATCAGGGATTCGGCCACCATTCCCCAAGACCCCCAAATGCCTTCTCCACTGCAGATGAACTTGACAGCCCCGCAAGGCCTTGACTGTCACCCCGAGACTCGACCCACGACACACTGGCACGTGTGACAGCACTTTGGACCTCGAGAGCAAGCCACAGATCCCTCGGTCCGCTTGACATGGAGCCTGACACTGCTGCTGCAGCTGGTCAGGAAAGTGGTCACGCACGTGCCCAGGTGAGACGAAGCCTGTCTCCTCTGTGGAAGCCTCAGGGGAACCCTCAAGACCTAGGTCAGGACCGTCCAGGGAAGCTCAGGCACTGGCCTGAGCACAAGTCGAGAACAGGGCACCCAGTGGCGATTGGAGAGGAATCCCCAGACATAACTGGCAACTGACACGGAGGCTGTCCTCTCCTGAAGCCACAGGGGCGGGTCCCTGGTCTCCCCGTCGTAACTCAAGAAACCAGGCCGCAAGTTAAGAAACACCAGAAGCTTCTTCCTTGCAATCGGGGTGAGACCCTTATCCGATCCGGTGTCTCGTGGGAAATCACGCCTTCCATCTTGGACTTCGAAGGGCCTCTTCACTCCCTTGCTGTGACACAAGGAGTTCCCAGCCACAAGCGTCGCACCAAGGAGGAACCCCAGTGGACCCGCTGCGTCTCAAGAGGAGCCCAGTTTGCTCCTGCTAAGCTCTAGATGATAGTCCCTTTTCCTGCTACTTAATATAAGGTGTTCTGGGGTTTCTGTCGCATCCCAAAAGGAGGTGCTCGCAGTAGGAACGTCCGGAGGAGCATCTAGAGTTCAGCCACCATTCTCCAAGACACCCAAATGCCTTGTCCACTGCACATGATCCTGTCTGCCCTGCACTACCTTGACTGTCACACCGAGGTTCAATGCCCAAAACACCTACACGTGTGACATCACTTTGGGCCTATTGTGCAAGCCACAAATCCCTGTGTCCGCTCGACCTGGACCCTGACACTGCTGCTGCAGCTGATCAGGCAAGTAGCCGTTCACGTGTCCAGTAGATACGAGGCCTGTCTCCACTGTGGGAACCTCAGTGGTACACCAAGAAAAAGTTCAGGACTTTCTAGGAAAGCTCAGGCTCCGGCCTCAGCAAAAGTCTAGGACTGAGCACCGAGATGATTAGGGAAGAATCCCCAGAGCCGCCTGGCAGCTGGCACCTAGACTGTCCAATCCTGAGTGCACAGGGGCGAGTCCCTGGGTTCCCCATTGTAACTCGAGAGGACCACGCTACAACTTGAGAAAAACCAAAAGATTCTCCCCTACAAGCAAGATGATTAGGGAAGAATCCCCAGAGCCGCCTGGCAGCTGGCACCTAGACTGTCCAATCCTGAGTGCACAGGGGCGAGTCCCTGGGTTCCCCATTGTAACTCGAGAGGACCACGCTACAACTTGAGAAAAACCAAAAGATTCTCCCCTACAAGCAGGGTGTGGACCTCGTCTGTTGTGGCGTCTCGGGGGAAACACTCTTTTCTCTCTTGGACCTCAAAGTGTCGTTCACCTTCTTATAGTGACCCAAGAAGTTTCTCTCGCCGCCCGTCCTCACTCGAGGGGAACACTGAGGGTCCCACCAAGAATGGAAAGGAGCCACAGTATCCCTGCTGAGCTCCAGATGAGGGCCCCTTTCCTGCTATACGGGAAAGGGTTTCCAGCACTTCCCTCACATCCCAACTGGAGACAGTGGAACCAGGACTGTGGGGAGCAGCATCAGGGGTCTTGCCACAATTTCCCAAGACCCCCAAATACCTCCTTCACTCCAGATGAACCTGACTGCCCTGCACTGGGTCAACTGTCACCCCGAGGCTGGAAGCCTAACACACTGGCACGTGTGACAGACCCGGGTGGTACC
>SJYD01055777.1:33790-44364 GCA_006408635.1 Nanger granti
TCTGGGGATTCTTTCCCAGTAGTTGACTGGTCCTCAGTCCTCGTCAGATACTGAGGCCAGAGCCTGAGCTTTCATTGCCCATGCTCACATAGGTCTTGGGTTTCCCCCGGAGCCCCCACAAGGGAATCAGCCTCTTCTAGCCTGGACACATACACGGCCATTTCCCTCCCCAGCTGCAGCAATAGAGACAGACTTCCTTCGTGCGGTACATGTGTCTGTGGCTTACCCTCGAGGTACCCCATGGCTGTCACACGTGCCAGTGTGTCCGGAGTCAAGCCTCGAGGGGACAGTGCAGGGCAGTCAGGTTCATGTGGACTGGTTCATTTAGGTGTCTTGGGAAATGGTGGCTTGACAACTGGCTCTCCTCCCAAGTCTCCTGGCGGGAGTGCCCCCTCTTGGGATGTGAGGGAGTGCCGGGAATCCATTCCCAGTGGAGCAGGGATAGGGACCCTCATCTGGAGCTGAGCATTGGAAAACGGGGCTCCTCTTGAGTCCTGGCAGGACTCTTGGTGTTCCTCTTGAATGGGGAATTGTGGGTGGGGGAACATCATGGGTCACAGCAAGGGTGTGAAGGAGCCTTTCGAGGTCCAAGAGAGAAGGGGTGTTTCCCCTGAGACGCCAGAGCAGACAAGGTCCTCACTTCACCTGCAGGAGATAAGCTCCTGGTTTTCTCGACTAGTGCAGGGTCCACTCTAGTTACGACGGGGACCACAGACACCAGCCCCTGTAGCCTCAGGAGAGGCCAGTCTCCGTGCGAGTCCAGGCGCCTCTGGGGATTCCTCCCCAGTCGGCGCTGTGTCCTCAGTCTTTGTCTGGATTTGAGGTCGGAACCTGAGCTTTCCTCGCTCGAGCTGACATGGGTCTCGAGGTTTCCCTGGAGTCCACACAGGGGAGTCAGGTATCCTCTCGTGTGGAGACGTGCACGGCTGTTTTCTGCCCGAACTGCAGCAGCAGTTTCAGGCTTCCCATTGAGAGGACACAGGGATCTGTGGCTTGCCCTCGAGGTACCCCAGGGCTGTCAAACGTGACAGTGTCGGGAGTCGATCCTCGGGGTGACAGTCGAGGCAGTGCAGGGCATTCAGGTTCATCTGGAGTGGACGAGGCATTTGGGGGTCTTGAGGAATGGTTTCACGACCCCTGGTGTTCCTCCCAATACTCTTGGTGCTAGCACATCTTCTTGGGATGCGAGGGGTGCACCCGGAATCCTTTCTCGACAGAGCAGAGAAAGGGACCCACATCTGAAGCTGAGCAGGGGAAATCGGGCTCCTCTTGAGTCTCAGAAGAACATCGCTGTTCCTCTCGAGTGGAGACATGTAAGTTGGGGAACTTCGTGGGTCACACAAAGGGTGTGAAGGAGCCTTTCGAGGTCCAAGAGGAAAGGGGTGATTTCACCCAAGACACTGCAGTGAACAAGGGCCTTACCCCACGTGTAGGGGAGAAGCTCCTGGTTTTTCTTGAGTTGTTCAGGGCCCTCTCCAGTTACGACAGGGACCCCAGGGACCCACCAATGTGGCCTCAGGAGAGGCCAGTCTCCATGGGTGTTCAAGGGGCTCTGGGGATTCCTCCCCAGTGGGCGCCGGGTCCTCAATCTTCATCTGGATCTGAGGCTGGAGCCCGAGATTTGCACGCCCGTGCTGACATGGGTCTCAGGGTTCCCCTGGATCCCCCACAGGGGAGTCATGCCTCCTCTCGCATGGAGATGTGCATGGCCGCTTTTCTCCCGATCTGCAGCAGCAGTGTCAGTATCCCCGTCGAGCGGACACTCGGATCTGTTGCTTGCCCTCGAGGTGCCCCAGGGCTGTCACACGTGCTAGCGTGGCATGTCGATCCTCAGGGAGACAGTGGAGGAAGTGCAGGGCAGTCAGGTTCATCTGGAGTGGATGAGGCATTTGTTGATCTTAGGTAATGGTGGCATGACCCCTGGTGTTCCTCCCAACACTCCTGGTGTGAGTGCCTTTTCTTGGGATGCAACGTTAGCGCAGGGAAACCTTACCCAAGGGAGCAGGGAACGAGACCGTAATCTGGAGCTGAGCATGGGAAAACGGGGCTCTTCTTGAGTCTCAGAGGAACCCTCGGTTTTCCTCTAGAGGGGGACGGCTGGGTGGACAAACTTCGTAGGTCAGAGCAAGGGTGTGAAGGAGCCTTTCGCGGTCCAAGAGGGAAGGGCTGATTTCGACCGAGACGCTCAGTGGAAAAAAGCCTGACCCTGCCTGCAGGGGAGAAGCTCCTGGTTTTTCTCGAGTTGTGGTAGGGTACTTTTGAGTTAAGACGGGGACCCTAGCGGCCCACTGCTGTGGCCTCAGTAGAGGCCAGTCTCCAGGCGAGTTGAGAGGGGCATCTGGGGATTCCTCCCCAGTAGGCGCTGGGTCCTCACTCCTCATCTGGAGCTGAGGCCGGAGCCTCAGCTTTCCTTGCTCGTGCTGACATTGTTCTTTAGTTTGCCATGAGGCCCCAAAAGGGGACACAGGCCTCGTCTCGCGTGGAAACATGCAAGGCCGCTTTCCTCCCTAGCTGCAGCAGCAGTGTCAGGCTCCCCGTCAATCGGACATAGGGATCTGTTTCTTGCCCTCGAAGTAACCCAGGGCTGTCACACGTGCCAGCGTGTCGAGAGTCGATCGTTGCGGTGACAGTCGAGGCAGTGCAAGGCAGTCAGGTTCATCTGGAGTGGATGAGGCATTTGGGGGTCTTGGGGAATGGTGGCACGATCCCTGGTGTTCCTCCCAACTCTTCTGGTGCGAGCTCATCCTCTTGGGATGCAAGGGGAGCGACGGGAATCCTTTCCCTTCGGAACAGGGAAATGGACCCTCATCTGGAGCTGAGCAGGGGAAAACGGGGCTCCTCTTGACTCGCGGTGGGACCCTCGGTGTTCCTCTCGAGGGGGAACAGTTGTGTCGGGGAAAATCGTGGCTCACAGAAAGGGTGTGAATCAGACTTTCGAGGTCTAAGAGGGAAGGGGTGATTTCCCCTGATACGCCCCAGCGCATAAGGTGTTCACCCCGCCTGCAGGGGAGAAGCTCCTGGTTTTTCTCGAGTTTAGGCAGGGTCCTCTCGATTTAAGACAGGGGCCCCAGGGACCCGCCCTTGTGGCCTCACGAGAGGCCAGTCTCCGTGGGAGTTGTGAGGGGCCTCTGGTAATCCCCCCCATCGGCGGCACGTCCTCAGTCCTATTCTGGAGTTGAGGCGGGAGCCTGAGCTTTCCTCGCCCGTGCTGACATGTGTCTTGGGTTCTCCTGGAGCCCCCACATGGGAGTCAGGCCTCGTCTCGCGTGGAGACATGTACGGCCGCTTTCGTCCCGAGATGCAGCAGCAGTGTCAGGCTCCCCGTCGAGCGGACACAGGGATCTGTTCCTTGCTCTCAAGGTACTCCAGTGCTGTTACACGTGCAGCGTGGCGTGAGTTGATCTTTGGGATCAGTCGAGGCAGTGCAGGGCAGTCAGGTTCATCTGGAATGGAGGAGGTATTTGGGGTCTTAGGGAATGGTGGCATGACCCCTGGTGTTCCTCTCAAAACTACTGGTGCGATTGCCTTTTCTTGGTATGCGAGGGTAGCGCCTGGAATCCTTTCTCGACATAGCAGGGAAACGGACCATAATCTGGAGCTCAAAAGGGGAAAACGGGGCTCATCTTGAGTCGTGGCGGGATCCTCGGTATTCCTCTTGAGTGGGGATGTGTATGTAGGGGAAATTCGTGGGTCAGAGCAAGGGTCTAATGGAGTCTTTCAAGGTCCAAGAGGGAAGGTATGATTTCCCCCTAGAGGCCGCAGTGTACAAGGATTTCACCCCACCCTCAGGGCAGAAGCTCCTGGTTTTTTTCATTTGTGGCTGTGTCCTCTTGAGTTACAATAGGGACCCCTGAGGCCTGTCGCTGTGTCCTCAGGAGAGGCCAGTCTCCGTGCGAGTATCGAGGGGCCTCTGGAGATCCCTTCCAATTCGGTGTTGGGTCTTCAGTCCTCGTCTGGAGCTGAGGACGGAGCCTGAGCTTTGGTTGCCTGTGATTACATGGGTCTGTGGGTTCCCCTAGAGAACCCACAGGGGATCACGCCTCATCTCGCAAGGCGACATGCACGGCTGCTTTCAAAGCGAGCTGCAGCAGCAATGACAGGCTCCCCGTCGAGCGGACACAGGGATCTGTGGCTTGCCTCGAGGTACCCCAGAGATGTCACACGTGCCAGTGTAGTGTGAGTCGATCCTCCGCATGACAGTCGAAGCAGTGCAGGGCAGTCAAGGTCATCTGGAGTGGACGGGGCATTCAGGAGTCTTGGGAAATGGTGGCACGATCCCTGGTGTTCCTCCCGACTCTTCTGGTGCAAGCTCATCCTCTTGGGATGCGAGGGGAGCGCCAAGAATCCTTTCCTGACGGAGCAGGATAAGGGACCCTCATCTGGAGCGGAGCAGTGAAAAACGGGGCTCCTTCTGAGTCGTGGCGGGATCCTCGGTGTTCCTCTCGAGTGGGGATGGGTAGGTCGGGGAACTTCGTGGGTCACAGCAAGGGTGTGAAGGAGCCTTTCGAGGTCCAAGAGGAAAGGGGTGATTTCACCCAAGACGCTGCAGTGAACAAGGGCCTTACCCCACGTGTAGGGGAGGAGCTCCTGGTTTTTCTCGAGTTGTTCAGGGCCCTCTGCAGTTAAGACAGGGACCCCAGGGACGCACCAATGTAGCCTCAGGAGAGGCAAGTCTCCGTGGGTGTTCAAGGGGCTCTGGGAATTCCTCCCCAGTGGGCGCCAGGTCCTCAGTCTTCATCTGGATCTGAGGCCAGAGCCTGAGATTTGCACGCCCGTGCTGACATGGGTCTCTGGGTTCCTCTGGATCACCCATTGGGGAGTCAGGCCTCCTCTCGCACGGAGACATGCATGGCTGCTTTTCTCCCGATCTGCAGCAGCAGTGTCAGTATCCCCGTCTAGCGGGCACTCGGATCTGTTGTTTGCCCTCAAGGTACCCCAGGGCTGTCACACGTGCTAGCATGGCATGTCGATCCTCAGGGAGACAGTGGAGGCAGTGCAGGGCAGTCAGGTTCATCTGGAGTGGATGAGGCATTTGTTGATGTTAGGTAATGGTGGCATGACCCCTGGTGTTCCTCCCAACACCCCTGCTGCGAGTACCTTTTCTTGGGATGCAATGGTAGCGCAGGGAAATCTTACCCAAGGGAGCAGGGAAAGAGACCGTAATCTGGAGCTGAGCATGGGAAAACGGGGCTCTTAGTGAGTCTCAGAGGGACCCTCGGTTTTCCTCTAGTGGGGGATGGCTGGGTGGACAAACTTCGTAGTTCAGAGCAAGGGTGTGAAGGAGCCTTTCTCGGTCCAAGAGGGAAGGGCTGATTTCGACCGAGACGCTCAGCGGAAAAAAGCCTGACCCTACCTGTAGGTGAGAAGCTCATGGTTTTTCTGCAGTTGAGGCAGGTTGGCTGGGTGGACAAACTTCGTAGGTCAGAGCAAGGGTGTGAAGGAGCCTTTCGTGGTCCAAGAGGGAAGGGCTATTTCGACTGAGACGCTCAGCGGAAAAAAGCCTGACCCTGCCTGTAGGGGAGAAGCTCATGGTTTTTCTCCAGTTGAGGCAGGGTACTTTTGAGTTAAGACTGGGACCCTAGCGACCCACTGCTGTGGCCTCAATAGAGGCCAGTCTCCAGGCGAGTTGAGAGGGGCATCTGGGAATTTCTCCCCAGTCTGTGCTGAGTCCTCACTCCTCATCTGGAGCTGAAGCCGGAGCCTCAGCTTTCCTTGCTCATGCTGACATTGTTCTTTATTTTGCCATTAGGCCCCAAAAGGGGACACCGGCCTCGTCTCGCGTGGAAACATGCAAGGCCGCTTTCCTCCCTAGCTGCAGCAGCAGTGTCAGGCTCCCAGTCAATCAGACATAGGGATCTTTTTCTTGCCCTCCTAGTAACCCAGGACTGTCACACGTGCCAGATGTCGAGAGTCGATCATTGCGGGGACAGTCGAGGCAGTGCAAGGCAGTCAGGTTCATCTGGAGTGGATGAGGCATTTGGGGGTCTTGGGGAATGGTGTCACGATCCCTGGTGTTCCTCCCAACTTTTCTGGTGCGAGCTCATTGTCTTGGGATGCAAGGGGAGCGACCGGAATCCTTTCCCTTCGGAGCAGGGAAATGGACCCTCATCTGGAGCTGAGCAGGGGAAAACAGGGCTCCTCTTGACACGCGGTGGGACCCTCGGTGTTCCTCTCGAGGGAGAATGGTTGTGTCGGGGAAAATCGTGGCTCACAGTCAGGGTGTGAATAAGACTTTCGAGGTCTAAGAGTGAAGGGGTGATTTCCCCTGATCTGCCCCGGCACATAAGGTGTTCACCCTGCCTGCATTGGAGAAGCTCCTGGTTTTTCTTGAGTTTAGGCAGGGTCCTCTAGATTTAATACAGGGGCCCCAGGGAACGGCTCTTGTGGCCTCACGAGAGGCCAGTCGCCGTGGGAGTTGCGAGGGGCCTCTGGTAATCCCCCCCCCCCCCGTCAGCGGGACGTCCTCAGTCCTATTCTGGAGTTGAGTCTGGAGCCTGAGCTTTCCTCGCCCGTGCTGGCATGTGTGTTGCGTTGCCCCTGGAGCCCCCACATGGGAGTCAGGCCTTGTCTCGCCTGGAGACATGTACGGCCACTTTCGTCCCGAGAAGCAGCAGCAGTGTCAGGCTCTCCGTCTAGCAGAAACAGGGAAATGTGTCTTGCCCTCAAGGTACCCCAGTGCTGTTACACGTGCAGTGTGGCGTGAGTTGATTCTTGGGATCAGTCGAGGCAGTGCCGGGCAGTCAGATTCATCTGGAATGGAGGAGGTATTTGGGGACTTAGGGAATGGTGGCATGTTTGTGTCTTGCCCTCAAGGTACCCCAGTGCTGTTACACGTGCAGCGTGGCGTGAGTTGATCCTTGGGATCAGTCGAGGCAGTGCCGGGCAGTCAGATTCATCTGGAATGGAGGAGGTATTTGGGGACTTAGGGAATGGTGGCATGTCCCCTGGTGTTCCTCTCAACACTACTGGCGTGATTGCCTTTTCTTGGTATGCGAGTGTAGCGCCTGGAATCCTTTCTCGACATAGCAGGGAAACGGACCATAATCTGGAGCTCAGAAGGGGAAAACGGGGCTCATCTTGAGTCGTGGCAGGATCCTCGGTATTCCTCTTGAGTGGGAATGTGTATGTAGGGTAAATTCGTGGGTCAGAGCAAGGTTTTAATGGAGTCTACCAAGTTCCAAGAGGGAAGGTATGATTTCCCCCTAGAGGCCGCAGTGTACTAGGATTTCACCCCACCCTCAGGGCAGAAGCTTCTGTTTTTGTTTCGATTTGTGGCTGTGTCCTCTCGAGTTACAATAGGGACCACTGAGGCCTGCCGCTGTGTCCTCAGGAGAGGCCAGTCTCCGTGCGAGTATCGAGGGGCCTCTGGAGATCCCTTCCAATTCGGTGTTGGGTCTTCAGTCCTTGTCTGGAGCTGAGGACGCAGCCTGAGCTTTGGTTGCCTGAGGTTACATGGGTCTGTGGGTTCCCCTAGAGAATCAACAGGGGATCACACCTCATCTCGCAAGGCGACATGCACGGCTGCTTTCAAAGCGAGCTGCAGCAGCAATGAAAGGCACCCGTCGAGCGGACACAGGGATCTGTGGTTTGCCTCGAGGTACCCCAGAAATGTCACATGTGCCAGTGGAGTGTGAATCGATCCTCCGCATGACAGTCGAAACAGTGCAGGGGAGTCAAGGTCTTCTGGAGTGGACGGGGTATTCAGGAGTCTTGGGAAATGGTGGCACGATCCCTGGTGTTCCTCCCGACTCTTCTGGTGCAAGCTCATCCTCTTGGGATGCGAGAGGAGTGCCAAGAATTCTTTCCTGACGGAGCAGGATAAGGGAACCTCATCTGGAGCGGAGCAGTGGAAAACGGGGCTCCTTCAGAGTCATGGTGGGATCCTCGATGTTCCTCTCGAGTGGGGATGAATAGATCGGGGAACTTCGTGGGTCACAGCAAGGGTGAGAAGGAGCCTTTAGAGGTCCAAGAGGGAAGGGGTGATTTCCCCCAATGCGCCATTGCGAACAAAGTCCTGACTCTCCTGCAGGGGAGAATCTCCTGGTTTTTCTCGAGTTGTGGAGGAGTCCTCTCCAGTTACGACAAGGACCCCTGATATCTGCCCCTGCGGCCTCAAGGGAGGCCAGCAACCATGTCAGGGGCCTCTAGGGATTTCTTCCCAATAGGCGTATAGTTGGCAGTCCTCCTCCTGAGCTGAGGCCAGTCCCTGAGCTTTCCTTTCCTGTGCTGACATGGGTCTGTGGGTTCCCGTGGAGAACACACAGGGGTGTCAGGCCTCATGTTACATGGAGACGTGTATGGTCGCTTTCCTCCCAAGAGGGAGCAGCAGTGTCATTCTCCCCATCTAGCAGACACAGGGAAATGTGTCTTGCCCTCAAGGTACCCGAGGGCTGTCCCACTTTCCAGCGTGGTGTGAGTCAAACCTCAGTGTGACAATCGAGGCAGTGCAGGACATTCATGTTTATATGGAGTGGACAAGGTATTTTTGGGGTATTGGGGAATGTTTGCATGACCCTTGGTGTGCCTTCCGACTCCCCTGTTGCAAGCAGCTCCTCTTGGGATGCGTGGAGACTGCCGGGAAACCTTACCTGATGAAGCAGTGAAAGGGACCCTCATGTGAAGGTGAGAAGGGGAAAACGAGGCTCCTCTTGAGTCATGGTGGTACCCTCGGTGTTTTTCTCAAGTGGCTACAAGTGAGTCGGGAAATACGTGAGTCACAGCAAGGGTGTGAAGGAGCGTTTCCAGATTCAAGAGGGAAGGGGTGATTTAACCCGAGATACCTAAGAGGACATGGGCCTCACCCCTCATCAGGGGAGAAGCTCCTGGTTTTTCTCGAGTTGTGGTGGGGTCCTCTCAAGTTACGGTGGGGACCCCAGGGACCGCCCCTGTGGACTCAGGAGATTGCAGTCTCTGAACAAATAGCGAGGGGCCTCTGGAGATTCCTCCCCAGTCTGTGCCGAGTCCTTGGCACTCGTCTGGAGATGAGGCCGGAGTCTGAGCTTTCCTCGCCCATGCTGACATCGGACTAGGGGTTCCCTTGGAGCCCTGGCAAGGGTGTCAGACCATGTCTCATGTTGAGACGTGCACTGTTACTTTCCTCCCGAGCTGCAGCAGCAATGTCAGGCTCTCCTTCAAGTGGACACAGGGATCTGTGGCTTGCACTCAGTGTAGCCCAGATCTGACACAATTGCAAGCGTGGAGTGAATCGATCTTCAGGGTGACAGTCGAGGCGGTGCAGGGCTGTCAGTTTCATCTGGAGTGGACGAGACATTTGAGAGTCTTGGAGAATGGTGGCACGACCCCTGGTGTTCCTCCCGAGTCTCCTGTTGCAATATCCTCCTCTGGGAATGTGAGGGGAGCACCGGGAATCCTTTCCTGACGGACCAGGGAAAAGGGACCTGATCTGGAGCTGAGCAGAAAAATGGGGGCTCCTCTTGTGTTGCAGCGGGTGCCTCTTTGTTTTTTTTCGTGTTGGCACGTGGGTCAGGGAACTTTGTGGGTCACAGCAAGCGTGTGAAGGAGCCTTTCAACTTCCAAGATGAAAGGTATGATTTGCCCTGAGACGAGGCAGCAGTCGAGGGCCTCACCCAGCCTGCTAGGTAGAAGCCCCTGGTTTTTCTCGAGTTGTGGTGGGGTTCTCTCGAGGTATGTCTTGTATCTCAAGGACTCGCCCCTGTGGCCTCAGGAGAGGCCTGTCTCTGTGCAAGTTCCTAGGGGCCTATGGGGATTCCTGTCCCAGGCTGTGACAGATCCTCAGTCCTTGTCTAAATCGGAGGCCAGATGCTGAACTTTCCATACCCATGCTGACATGGGTTTTGGGGTTCCCCTGGAGCCTCTACAGTGGAGTCAGGCCTTGTCTCGTGTGGAGACGTGTACGGCTGCTTTCCTCCCAAGCTGCAGCAGCAGTGTCAGGCTTCCTGTTGAGTGGGCACGGGGATCTGTGCCCTTCCCTCGAGGTGCCACAAGGTTTTCACACATGCCACTGTGGCGTGAGTCAATCGTTAGGGTGAGATTCGAGGCAATGCAGGGCAATCCGATTCATCTGGTGTGGACTGAGACACTTGGAGATCTTTGGAAATAGTGGCATGACCTCTGTAATTTCTCCCGACTCTCCTGGGGAGAGTGCCTCCTCCTGGGATGCAAGGGGAGCGCTGGGTAACCTTTCCCGCGGAAGCAGGGAAAGCGAATCTCATCTGTAGCTGAGCAGGGGAAAACGGGGATGCTCTTGAGTAGTATGGAATCCTCAGTGTTCCTCTCATGTGGGGTCCGGTACGTTTTGGAACCCTGTGTGTCTCAGCAAGGGTGTGAAGAACTCTTTGGAGGTTCAAGAGGGAAGGGGTGATTTCCCCCTGAGACCCTACAGGGTACCACAGCTTAAACACACCTGCAGGTGAAAACCCCCTGGTTTTTTCCGAGTCGTGTCGTTGTCTCTCGAGTCATGACAGGGACCTCAGGGACCCGACCTGTGACCTCACAAGAGGACAGTCCCCGCGCCAGTTGCGAGGAGCATCTGATGATTACACCACAGTTGATGCCGGGTCCTGAGTCATCATCTGGATCTAAGATCAGAGCCT
>SJYD01055778.1:0-12210 GCA_006408635.1 Nanger granti
CATCGGGTCTACTGGGGTTCCTCTTGGGTGCGACGTTTGTGGCAGGGAACTCCTTCTGTCACAGCAGGGAATGAAGGTGTCCTTTGAGATACGAGAGGGAAGGGATGATTTCCCACGAGACGCCGGATCAGATAAGGGCCTCACCCCACTTGAAAGGAGAAGCTTCTGGTGTTTCTCGAGTTGTGGCATGGATTCTTGAGGTACGACGGGGAGCCCAGGGACGCACCCCTGTGGCCTCATTAGAGGACAGTCTTCGTGCCATTTGCCAGTCACCTCTGGAGATTCCTCCCCATTCGTCTCAGTGTGCCCTGTCCTCGACCTGTGCTGAGGGCAGTGCCTGAGCTTCCCTCGACCATCCTGACCTAGTTCTTGGGGGTTCCGCTGAGGCTCCGACAGAGGAGACAGGCTTCATCTCAGCTGGATACGTGCATGGCGACTTGCCTGACCAGCTGCAGCAGCAGTGTCAGGCTCCATGTCAATTGTGCTGAGGGCAGTGCCTGAGCTTCCCTCGACCATCCTGACCTAGTTCTTGGGGGTTCCGCTGAGGCTCCGACAGAGGAGACAGGCTTCGTCTCAGCTGGATACGTGCACGGCGACTTGCCTGACCAGCTGCAGCAGCAGTGTCAGGCTCCATGTCAAGCAGACAGAGAGATCCGTGGCTTACTCTCGAGGTCCAAAGTGCCATCACACGTGCCAGGGTGTCGTGCGTCGATCCTCGGGGTGACACTCAAGGCAGTGAGGGGCTGTCAAGTTCATGTGCAGTGGACAAGGCATTTGGGGTCCTTGGTGAATGGTGGCCGAAACCCTGATGCTCCTCTCGAATTCTCTGTCGCGAGCACCTCATCTTGGTATTTGAGCGAAGCTCCAGGGAAACTTTTTCTAAAAGGCAGTAAAGGGGAAGATAATCTGGAGATTTGCAGGGACAAACAGGGCTCTGTTGAATCGCGCGGATCTCTTATCCTTCCTCTCGAGTTGATATGGTTAGGGCGGGAAATTCGTGGCTTACTCTCGAGGTCCAAAGTGCCATCACACGTGCCAGGGTGTCGTGCGTCGATCCTCGGGGTGACACTCAAGGAAGTGAGGGGCTGTCAAGTTCATGTGCAGTGGACAAGGCATTTGGGGGTCTTGGTGAATGGTGGCCGGAACCCATTTCCTCCTCCTGAAATTCCTACTGAGAGAACCTCCTTTTGGGATGGGATGGAAGCCCCAGGACACCTTATATTAAGGATCAGGAAAAGGGATTACCATCTAGAGCTTAGCAGGGAAAACTGGGCTCCTCTTGTGTCGCAGCGGGTCCACTGGTGTTCCTCTTGGGTTCGGCGGCTGTGGCTGGGAACTCCTTGTCTCACAGCAAGGGAGTGAAGGCGCCCTTCGAGATCAAAGAGGGAACGGGTGATTTCCCACTTGACGCCGGACGAGATAAGGGACTCAACTCTCTTGCAAGGGAGAAACTATTGGTGTTTCTCGAGTTGCAGCGGGGTTTCTCGACTTATTACGGGGAGCCCAGAAACAGGCCTCTGTGGCCTCAGTAGAAGACAGTCACTGTGCCAGTTGCCAGTCTCCTTTGAGGATTCCTCCCCGATCGTTTCTGTGTGCCCTGTCTTCGACTTGTGCTGAGGCCAGACTCTGAGGCTATAGCAGCTATGAAAGGCTCCCCATCAAGTGGACGCAGGGATCTGTGACTTGACCTCAACGTACCACCCAGGTGAGTCACAAGGGCCAGTGTGTCAGGCTTCGAGCCTCAGGGTGACAGTCGACCCAGTGCAAGTCAATCGGGTTCATCTGGAGTGAACGAGGTATTTGAGGGTCTTGGGGAATGGTCGCAAGTCCCCTGATGCTGCTCCCGACAGTCCTGTATCAACGTACCACCCGGGTGGGTCACACGTGCCAGTGTGTCAGGCTTCGAGCCTCAGGGTGACAGTCTACCCAGTGCAGGGCAATCAGGTTCATCTGGAGTGAACGAGGTATTTGGGGGTCTGGGGAATGGTGGCAAGTCCACTGATGCTGCTCCCGACAACTCCTGTTTCGACTGTCTCCTGTTGGGATGTGAGGGAAATGCTGGGAACCCTTTCTCGACAGAGCAGGATAGGGACCCTCATCTGGAGCTCAGCAGGGATACAGGGGCACCTTTACATTCATGGCGGGAACTTCGGTGTTCCCCTTGAGTGAGGACAGGTGGTGCGAGAAACATCTTGGGTCACAGCAAGAAAGTGAACAACACTTTGGAGGTCCAAGAGAGAAGATGTTCTTTCTCCCGAGACGCTACAGATGACGAGGTCCTTCCCCGCTTGTGTGGAGAATCTTTTGTTTTTTCTCAAGTTGTAGCAGAGTCCTCTCAAGTTAAAACGGGGAACCCAGGGAAACGCCCCTGTGCACTCAGGTTTGGACAGTCTCCATGCCAGTTGCCAGGTGCATCTGGGGATTCTTCCCTAATCGTCTCGGTGCTCAGTCCTCAACTTTTGCTGAGGCCGGACACTGAGCTTTCCTCGACAGACCTGACCTAGGTCTTGGTGTCCCCCTGAGGGCCTCACAGAGAAGACAGGCCTCGCTTCGCCTTGACACGTGCACGACTACTTGCCTGTCCAGCTGCAGCAGCTTTGTCAGGCTCCATGTCGAGCGGACACAGGAATCTGTGGTTTGCACAATAGGCCCAAAGTGCTGTCACACGTGCAGGTTTTTGGGACGTCGAGCCTCGTGGTGACAGTAAAGGCAGTGCACGGCAGACAGGTTCATCTGAAATGGACAAGGCAATTGGGAGTCTAGGAGAATGGTGGCCGAACCACAGATGCTCATCCCGACTTTCCTACTGAGAGCACCTCCTTTTGGGATGCGACGGAAGCCCCTGGACACTTTATACTAAGGAGCAGGAAAAGAGACTATCATCTAGAGCTTAGCAGGGGCAAACTAGGCTCCTCTTGAGTCGCAGCGGGTCCACTGCGGTTCCTCTTGGGTGCGAAGGTTGTACCCAGGAACTCCTTGTGTTACAGCAAGGGATTGAAGGAGTCCTTCGAGGTCCAAGAGGGAAGGGGTTATTTCCCACCAGACATTGGATAGGATAAGGGCCTCACCCCGCCTGCCAGGGAGAAGTTTCTGTTTTTTCTCGAGTTGGGGTGGGGTTTCTCGAGTTATGACGGGGAGCATTGGGACGAGCACCTGTGGCCTCAGGAGAGGACAGTCTCCGGGCCAGTTGCCCGTCACCTCTGGGAAATCCTCCCCTATCGTCTCTGGGTTCCCTGTCATCGAAGTTTGCTGAGCCCAGTGCCTGATCTTCCCTCGAGAGTCCTGACCTAGGTCTTGGGGGTTCCTCTGAGGCTCCCGCAGAGGAGACAGGCTCCGTCTCACCTGGACACGTGCGTGACTACTTGCCTTACCAGGTGCAGCAGCAGTGTCAGGCTCCATGTCGAGCGGACAGAGGGATCTGTGGCTTGCCCTCGAGGTCCAAAGTGCAGTCACACGTGCCAGTGTGTCGTGCTTTGAGTCTCGGNCGACAGTCCTGACCTAGGTCTTGGGGGTTCCTCTGAGGCTCACGCAGAGGAGACAGGCTCCGTCTCACCTGGACACGTGCGTGGCTACTTGCCTGACCAGCTGCCGCAGCAGTGTCAGGCTCCATGTCGAGCGGACAGAGGGATCTGTGGCTTGCCCTCGATGTCCAAAGTGCAGTCACACGTACCAGTGTGTCGTGCTTCGAGTCTCGGGGTGACAGTAAAGGCATTGCAGGGAAGTTTAGTTCATCTGCAGTGGACAAGGCATTTGGGGGTCTTGGTGAATGGTGGCCAAACCCCTAATGCTTCCCCCGAGATTCCTGTTGTGATCACCCCCTCTTGGTATTCGAGCGAAGCCCCAGGAAACCTTTCTGTAAGGGTCCGGAAAGGGGACGATCATCTAGAGCTTAGCAGGAGCAAACAAGTATCTGTTGAGTCGCAACAGATCCCTTGTTGTTCCTCTCACGTTGAGACGCGTAGAGCGGGGAAATTCCTGGGTCCCAGCAAGGGGGTGAAAGAGCTCTTTGAGGTCCAAGGGGGGAGGAATTATTTCCCGAGAGATGCCACAGTGGATAAGGACCTAAACTTGCTTGCAAGCGGGGAGGTTCTGGTATTTCTCGAGTTGTGGCGCGGTTTCTCGAGTTACGACGGGTAGCCCATAGACCCGCACCTGTGGCCTCAGGAGAGGCCAGTCTTCTTGCCAGTTGCCATGTGACATTGGGGATTCCTCCCCAGTCTTGGTGAATGGTGGCCGAACCCCTGATGCTCCTCGCGAATTTCCTGTTGCGAGCATCTCCTCTTGGTTTTCGAGTGAATCTCCAGGGGAATTTCCCTAAGGGGCAGGAAAATGGACGATCATCTGTAGCTTATAAGGGGCAAAAAACAGTGCTCTGTTGAGATGCAACAAATCCGCTATTGTTCCTCTCGAGTTCAGACGGGTAGTGCGAGGAAATTCCTGGAACACACCAAGGTGGGGGGAGGGGGGAAGAGCCCTTCTTGGACCAAGAGGGAAGGAGTGATTTCCCCAAGGATGCCACAGTGGATAAGGGCCTCAACCCGCCTGTAAGGGAGCAGCTTCTGGTATTTCTCGAGTTGTGGCGGGGTTTCTCGAGTTACAACCGGCATCCCATGGACCCGCCCCTGTGGCCTCAGGAGAGGCCAGTCTTCTTGTCAGTTGCCATGCGCCTTTGCGGATTACCCCTCAGTCATCGCCGAGTCCTCAGTCCTCGTCTGGTGCTGAAGTTGCTACCTGAGCTTTCCTCGCCCATGCTGACATAAATCTGGGGGATCCCATAAAGCCCCCATAGGAAATCAAGCCTCGTCTTGCCTGGAAACGTACACTTGCGCTTGTCTCTGCAGCTGCAACAGCTGTGAAAGCCTCCTCATCACGTGGACACAGGGCTCAGTGACTTGACCTCGAGGTAACAGCTGAGTGTGTCACACGTGCCAGTGTGTCAGTATTCGAGCCTCGGAGTGACAGTAGACCCAGTGCAGGACATTCAGATTCATCTGGAGTGAACGAGGTATTTGGGGGTCTTGGAGAATGATGGCAAGAACCCTGATGCTGCTCCTGAGAGTCCTGGTTCGAGTGTCTCTTGTTGGGATGTGAGGGAAGTACAGGGAACCCTTTCCCTACAGAGCAGAAAAGGGACCCTTATCTGGAGTTCAGCAGGGATACTGGGGTTCATTTACATGCATGGCGAAAACCTCGGTGTTCCCCTAGAGTGAGGATGGGAATCATGAGAAACTTCTTGTGTCACAGCAAGGAGGTGAACGACACATTGGAGATCCAAGAGAGAAGATGTTCTTTCCCACGAGACGCCACAGCAGACGAGGTTCTGACCCAGCGTGCAGGGGAGAATCTTTTGATTTTTCTAAAGTTGTGGCGGGGCCCTCTCGAGTTACAACGGGGAACCCTGTGACTCGCCCCTGTGCACTTAGGATTCACTGTCTCCCTGCCAGTTGCCAGGCGCATCTGGGGATTCTTCCTTAATCGTCTCGTTGCTCAGTCCTCAACTTTTCTGAGGCCAGAGCCGGAGATTTCCTCGACCATTCAGACCTAGATCTAGGTGTACCCCTGAGGGACCCACAGAGGAGAATAGGATTCACTGTCTCCCTGCCAGTTGCCAGGCGCATCTGGGGATTCTTCCTTAATCGTCTCGTTGCTCAGTCCTCAACTTTTCTGAGGCCAGAGCCGGAGATTTCCTCGACCATTCAGACCTAGATCTAGGTGTACCCCTGAGGGACCCACAGAGGAGACAGGCTACGTCTCGTATGTCCACGTGCACGGCTACTTGCCTGACCAGCTGCAGCAGCAGTGACAGACTCCATTTCGATTGAAAACAGGGATGTGTGCTTGCCCTCGAGGCCCAAAGTGCTGTCACACGTGCAGGTGTTTTGGGCTTCGATCCGGCTTATGACAGTCAAGGCAATGCAGAGCAGACCGGTTCATCTGCAGTGGGCAAGGCATTTGGGGGTCTTAAAAAATGGTGGCCGAAACCCAGATGCTCCTCCCTACATTCCTACTGAGAGCACCTCCATTTGGGATGTGAAGGCAGCCCCAGGACATCTGATAATAAGGATCAGTGAAAGAGACTATTATCTAGAGCTTAGGAAGATCAAACTGGGCTCCTCTTGAGTCTCAGCGAGTCCACTGGGATTCCTCTTGGGTGCGACGGTTGTGGCCGGGAACTCCTTGTGTCACAGCAAGGGAGTGAAGGAGCACTTCCAGGTCCAAGAGGGAAGGGATGATTTCCCCCGAGACGCCAAATCTGAGGGTCTCACCCCGCTTGCAAGGGAGAAGCTTCTGGTATTTCTCGTGTTGCAGTGGGGTTCCTCGAGTTACAACAGGGAGCCCAGGGACGTGTCCCTGTGGGCTCAGGAGAGTACAGTCTCCGTGCCAGTTGCCAGTCACCTCTGGGGATTCCTCTCCATTCGTCTCTGGGTCCCTGTCCTCGACTTGTGCTGAGGCCAGTGCCTGAGCTTTCCTGGACCGTCCTGACCTAGGATTTGGGTTTCCCCTGAGGCTCCCATAGAGGAGACAGGCTTCGTATCACCTGAACACATGCATGGCTACTTGCCTGACCAGCTTCAACAGCAGTTTCAGGCTCCATGTCGAGCGTACAGAGGGATCTGTGGCTTGTTCTTGAGGTCCGAATTGCTGTTACAAATGCCAGGGTGTCGTGTGTCGATCCTCGGTGTGACAGTCAATGCGGTGTGGTGCTCTCACGTTGATCTGTAGTCGACAAGGCATTTGGGGCACTTGGTGAATGGTGGCCAAACCCCTGATGCTCCTCCCGACTCTCCTGATGGAGCATCACCTCTTGGTATTCGAGCGAAGTTCCAGGGAATCTTTCCCTAAGGGGCAGGAAAAGGGATGATCAACTGGAGCTTAGCAGGGGCAAACAGTGCTCTGTTGAGTCGCAGCGGATTTTTGTTTGTCCTTCTCGAGTTGAGAGGGGTAGGGCGGGCCAATTCCTGGGTCACAGCAATGAGGGGAAAGAGTACTTTGAGGTCCAAAAGGGAAGAAGTGATTTCACCAAAACGGTCACAGTGGATAAGGGTCTCAGCCCGCTTGCAAGGGATAAGCTTCTGGAATTTCTCCAATCGTGGCGGGGTTTCTCGAGATATCACGCGGAGTTCATTGAGCCGGCCCTGTGTCCGCAGGAGAGGCCAGTTTTGTCTCCAGTTGCCATGAGCCTTTGGGGAATCCTCCTGTCATCACCGAGTCCTTTGTCCTCGTCTGGTGCTGAAGCTGTTACCTGAGCTTTCCTCGCCCATGCTGACAGAAATCTTGAAGTTCCCATGGAGCCCTCACAGTAAAGTCAGGCTTGTCTTGCTTATAGACCTACACTTGTGCTACTTCTGCAGCTACAGCAGCTGCGAAAGGCTCCCCATCGAGTGGACAATGGGATCTGTGATTTGACCTCGAGTTACCACCCGGGTCTGTCACACGTGCCAGTGTGTTAGGCTTCCATCCTCGGGGTGACAGTCGACCCAGTACAGGGCAGTCAGGTTCATCTGGAGTGAACGAGGTGTATTGGGGTCCTGGGGAATGGAGGCAAGTCCCCTGATGCTGCTCCTCACAGTCCTGGTTCCAGTGTCTTCAGTTAGGATGTGAGGGAAGTGCTGGGAACCCTTTCCCGTCAGAGCAGGAAAGGGGCCCTAATCTGGAGCTCAGCAGGGATACTTTGGCTCCTTTCCATTCTTGGTGGGACCCTCGATGTTCCCCTCGAGTGAGGACAGCAGCGCGAGAATCTTCTTGGGTCACTGCAACAAGCTGAACGACACATTGTAGGTCCAAGAGAGAAAAGGTTCTTTCTTCCAAGACGCCACAACAGACGAGTTCCGAACCCAGATTGTAGGGGAGAATCTTTTGGTTTTTCTCAAGTTTTTGCCTGGTCCTCTCGAGTTACAACGGGGAACACATGGACTCTCCCCTGTGCACTCAGAATTGGACAGTCTAGGTGCCAGTAGCCAGGCGACTCGGGATCCTTCCCTAATCATCTCGGTGCTCAGTCCCAGACTTTTGCTGAGTCCGGAGCCTGAACTTTCCTAGAAAGTCCTGACCTAGTTCTTGGTGTACCACGGATGTTACCACAGTGGAGACAGGCCTCGTATCTCCTGGACACGTGAACGGCTACTTGCCTAACCAGCAGCAACAGCAGTGTCAGGTTCCATGTCGAGTGGACACAGGGATCTGTGGCTTGCACAATAGGCCCAAAATGCTGTCACACTTGCAGGTGTTTCGGGCGTCCAACCTCGGTGTGACGGCCTAGGCAGTGAGGGCAGACAGGTTCATCTGCAGTGGAAAAGTCATTTGGGGGTCTTGGAGAATGGTGGCCGAAATCTAGATGCTCTTCACTATGATCCTACTGCGAGCATCTCCTTTTGAGATGGACAGAAGCCCCAAGACACCTTATATTAAGGAGCAGCAAAACGTACTATCATCTAGAGCCTTGCAGGAGCAAACCGTTCTCCTCTTGAGTCGCAGCGGGTCCACTGGGGTTCCTCCTGGGTGCGACGGTTGTGGCCGGGAACTCCTTGTGTCACAGCAAGGGAGTGAAGAAGCCCTACGAGATCCAAGAGGGAAGGCATGATTTCCCACGAGACACCGGATCGGATTAGGGCCTCACCACGCTTGCAAAGGAGAACCTTCTGGTGTTTCTCGAGTTGCAGCCTGGTTTCTCGAGTTACGACGGGGAGACCAGGGACCTGCCCCTGTGGCAGCAGGAGAGGACAGTCTCCGTGTCAGTTGCCAGTTACGTCTGGGAATTCCTTTCCAATCGTCTCTGGGTGAACTGTACTCGACTTGTGCTCAGGCCATTGCCTGAGATTCCCTGGACGGTTCCGACCTAGGTCTTGAGGGTTCCCATGAGGCTACCACAAAGGAGACAGGCTTCGTCTCACCTGGGCACGTTCACGGCTACTTGTCTGACCAGCTGCACCAGCAGTGTCACGTTCCATGTCGAGCGGACCCAGGGATATGTGGCTTGCTCTGAAGGTCCAAAGTGCTGTCACACGTGCCAGTGTGTCGTGCGTTGAGCCTCGGAGTAACACTCAAGGCTGTGCGGGGATGTCATTTTCATCTGCTGTGGAAAAGGCATTTGGGGGTCTTGGGGAATGGTGGCCGAATCCTTGAAGCTCCTCCCCACTTTCCTTTGCAAGCACCTCCTCTTGGTATTCGTGCAAAGCTCCAGGGAACATTTCCATAACGGACAGGGAAGGGGACGATCATCTGGAGTTTAGGAGCTGCAAACAGGGCTCTGTTGACTCGCAGCGGATCCCTTGTTGTTCCTTTCGAGTTGAGACGTGTTAGGCGGAGAAATTCCTGGGTCACAGCAAGGGGAGGAAAGAGGTCTTCGAGGTCCAAGAGGGAAGGAGTGATTTCCCCAGAGATGCCACGATGGATAAGAGCCTCATCCGGCTTGCAAGGGAGAAGCTTCTGTTATTTTTCGAGTTGTGGCGGGGTTTCTCGTGTTACGACGAGGAGCCCATGGACCCGCCCTTGTGGCCTCAGAAGAGGCCAGTCTTCTTGCCACTTGCCATGCAACTTTGCGGATTCCTCCCCAGTCATCTCCGAGTCCTCAGTCCTTATCTGGTGCTGAAGCTGGTACCTGAGCTTACCTCTCCCATGCTGACATAAATTTTGGGATTTCCTTGGAACCCCCACAGGAAAGTCAAGCCTCTTCTTGCCTGGAGACTTAGACTTGCACTTGCCTCTGCAGCTGCATCAGATGTGAAAATCTCCCATAGAGTGGACACAGGGATCTGTGACTTGACCACGAGGTACCACCCAGGTCTGTAACACGTGCTAGTGTGTCAGGCTTCGAGCCTCGGGGTGACACTCGACCCAGTGCAGGGCAGTCATGTTCATCTGGAGTGAACGAGGTATTTGGGGGTATTGGAGAATGGTGGCAAGACCCCTGATACTGCTCCTAACAGTCCTGGTTCGAGTGTTTCATGTTGGGATGTGAGGGAAGTACTGGGAACCCTTTCCCTACAGAGAAAGAAAGGAACCATCATCTGGAGCTCAGCAGGGATACTGGGGCTCCTTTCCATTCATGGCGGGACCCTCGGAGTTCACCTCGAGTGAGGACGGGTGGCTTGAGAAACTTCTTGGGTCACAGCAAGAAAGTGAACGACACATTGTAGGTCCAAGAGAGAAGAGGTTCTTTCCCCTGAGATGCCACAGCAGACGAGGTCCTGAATCCGCTTGTAAGGGAGAATCTTTTGGTTTTTCTAAAGTTGTGGCGGGGCCCTCTCGAGTTACAATGGGGAACCCTGTGACTCGCCCATGTGCACTCAGGATTCACTGTCTCCTTGTCAGTTGCCAGGAGCCTCTGGGGTTTCTTCCTTAATCATCTCGCTTCTCAGTCCTTGACTTTTGCTGAGGCCAGAGCCTCATCATTCCTCGTCCATCCTGACCTAGGTCTTGTTGTATCCCTGTGATCCCCACATAGAAGACATGCCTCGTCTCGGCTGGACACGTTCATGCCTACTTGCTTGACCAGCTGCAGCAGCAGAGTCAAGCTCCATGTTGAGCGGCCACAGGGATTTGTGGCTTGCCCAAGAGACCCAAAGTGATGTCACACGTGCAGGTGTTTCGAGCGTCGAGCCTAGGGGTGACAGTCAATTCAGTGCAGGGCAGTAAGGTTAATCTGCAGTGGACAAAGCATTTCGGGGTCTTGGAGAATGGTGGCCGGAACCCATTTCCTCGTCCCGAATTTCCTACTGTGAGCACCTCCTTTTGGGATGGGATGGAAGCCCCAGGACACCTTATATTAAGAAGCAGGAAAAGGGACTATCATCTAGAGTTTAGCAGGGAAAACTGGGCTCCTCTTGTGTCGCAGCGGGTCCACTGGTGTTCCTCTTGGGTGCGGCGGCTGTGGCCGGGAACTCCTTTTCTCGAAACAAGGGAGTGAAGGCGCCCTTCGAGGTCAAAGAGGGAATGGGTGATTTCCCACGTGACGCCGGACGCGATAAGGGACTCACTCGCTTGCAAGGGAGAAATTACTGGTGGTTTCTCGAGTTTCAGTGGGGGTTTCTCGAGTTATTACGGGGAGATTCTCGAAACAAGGGAGTGAAGGCGCCCTTCGAGGTCAAAGAGGGAATGGGTGATTTCCCACGTGACGCCGGACGCGATAAGGGACTCACTCGCTTGCAAGGGAGAAATTACTGGTGGTTTCTCGAGTTTCAGTGGGGGTTTCTCGAGTTATTACGGGGAGCCCAGAAACGGGCCTCTGTGGCGTCAGGAGAAGACAGTCACCGTGCCAGTTGCCAGTCACATTTGAGGATTACTCCCCGATCATTTCTGTGTTCCCTGTCTTCGACTTGTGCTGAGGCCAGTGCCTGAGCTTTCCTTGACAGTCCAGACCTAGGTCTTGAGGGTTCCCATGAGGCTTCCACAGAGGAGACTGGCTTCGTCTCACTTGGGCACCTGCACGGCTACTTGCCTGACCAGCTGCAGTGTCAGGCTCTATATCGAGCGGACAGAGGGATCTGTGGCTTGTTCTCGAGGTCAAAAGTGCTCTAACACGTGCTAGTGTGTCGTGCGTCTAGCCTCGGGGTGACAGTGAAGGCACTGCGGGGCTCTCAAGTTTATCTGCAGTGGACGAGGCATTTGGGAGACTTGGGGAATGGTGGCCGAATTCCTGAAGTTCCTCCCCATTTTCCTGTTTCGAGCACCTCCTCTTGGTATTCGTATGAAACTCCAGGGAACATTTCCATAAGGAGCAGGAAAGGGGACGATCATCTGAAGCTTGAGACGGGCAAACAGGGCTCTGTTGAGTCGCAGCGGATCCCTTATTGTTTCTCTCGAGTTGAGATGGGTAGGGCGAAGAAATTCCTGTGTCACAGCAAGGGGAGGAAAGAGCCCTTTGAGGTCCAAGAGGGAAGGAGTGATTTCCCAATAGTTGCCGTGATGGATAAAGGCCTCATCAGGCATTCAAGGGAGAAGCTTCTGGTATTTCTCGAGTTGCGGTGGGGTTTCTCCTGTTACGACGGGGAGCCCATGAACCCGCCCCTGTGGCCTTAGAAGAGGCCAGCCTTCTTGACAGTTGCCATGCGGTTTGCGGATTCCTCCCCAGTCATCGCCTAGTCCTCAGTCCTCGTCTGGTGCTGAACCTGGTACCTGAGCTTTCCTCGCCCATGCTGACATAAATCTTGGGGTTCCCTTGGAGCCCCCACAGGAAAGTCAGGCCTCGCCGTGACTGGAGGCTTAGACTTG
>SJYD01055778.1:13840-33847 GCA_006408635.1 Nanger granti
TGCTGACATAAATCTTGGGGTTCCCTTGGAGCCCCCACAGGAAAGTCAGGCCTCGCCGTGACTGGAGGCTTAGACTTGTGCTTTCCTCTGCAGCTACATCAGCTGTGAAATTCTCCCCGAAGAGTGGACACAGGGATCTGTGACTTGACCTCGAGATACCACCCACGTCTGTCAGACGTGCCAGTGTGTCAGGATTCGAGTCTCAGGAGACAGTCGACCCAGTGAAGGGCAGTCAGGTTCATCTGGAGTGAACGAGATATTTGGGCGTCTTGGTGAGTGGAAGCAAAGCCCTTGATGCTGCTCCCAACAGTCGCGGTTCGAGTGTCTCCTATTGGGATAATAGAGAAGTGCTGGGAAACCTTTCCCAACAGAGCAGGAATGGGCTCCACATATGGAGCTCATCAGGGATACTGGGGCTTCTTTGAGTGGAAGCAAAGCCCTTGATGCTGCTCCCAACAGTCGCGGTTCGAGTGTCTCCTATTGGGATAATAGAGAAGTGCTGGGAAACCTTTCCCAACAGAGCAGGAATGGGCTCCACATATGGAGCTCATCAGGGATACTGGGGCTTCTTTGCATTCATGGTGGAACCCTAGGTGTTCCCATGGAGTGAGGACGGGCATCGCGAGAAACTTCTTGGGTCACAGCAAGGAGGTGAACGACACTATGGAGGTCCAAGAGAGAAGAGGTTCTTTCCCTCGAGACGCCACAGAAGACGAGTTCCTGACCCCACTTGCAGGGGAGAATCTTTTGGTTTTTCACAAGTTGTGTCGGGGTCCTCTCGATTTACAACGGGGAACCCAGGGACTCGCCCCTGTGCACTCAGGATTGGACAGTCTCCTTGCCAGATGCCAAGCGCCTCTGGGGATTCTTTACTAATCGTCTCGGTGCTCAGTCCTCGACTTTGTCTGATTCCAGAGCCTGAGCTTTCCTCAACCGTCCTGACCTACATCTTGGTGTACCCCTGAGGGCCCGATAGAGGAGACAGGTCTCGTCTCGCCTGGACACATGCACAGCTACTTGCCTGACCAGCTGCAGCAGCAGTATCAGGCTCCCTGTCGAGCGGACACAGGGATCTGTGGCTTGCCCTCGAGGCCCAAAGTGCTGTCACACGTGCAGGTGTTTCAGGGGTCGAGCCTCCAGATGGCAGTCAAGTCAGTGCAGGGCAGACAGGTTCATCTGCAGTGGAAAAGGCATTTGGGTTTCTTGGAGAATGGTGGCCGAACCCCAGATGATCCTCCTGACTTTCCTACTGGGGGCACTACCTTTTGGGATGCGACGGAAGCCCCAGGACACTTTAGACTAAGGAGCAGAAAAAGGGACTATCATCTAGAGAGTAGCAGGTGCAAACTGGGCTCCTCTTGAGTCGCAGCGGGTCTATTGGGATTTTTGGGTGGGATGGTTGTGGCCAGAAATTCCTTGTGTCACAGCAAGGGAGTGAAGGAGCCCTTCGAGGTCCAAGAGGGAAGGGGTGATTTCCCAAGAGTCGCCAGATCGGATAAGAGCCTCACCCCGCTTGCAAGGGAGAAACTACTGGTGCTTCTAGAGTTGTGACAGGGTTTCTCGTCTTACGACGGGGAGCCCAGGGACGTGCACCTGTGGCCTCAGGAGAGGATGGTCTCCGTGCGAGTTGCCAGTCCCGTCTGGGATTTCCTATCCAATCATATCTGGGTGCCCTGTCCTCGACTTGTGCTCAGGCCAGTGGCTGAGCTTCCCTCGACCGTGCTGTCCTAGATCTTGGGGTTCCCCTGAGGCTCCAACCGTGGAGAGAGGCTTCGTCTCACCTGGACACGTGCTCGACTACTTGCCTGACCAGCTGCAGCAGCAGTGTCAGGCTCCACCTCGAGCGGACAGAGGGATCTGTGGCTTGTTCTCGAGGTCCAAAGTGCTGTCACACGTGCCAGTGTGTCCTGCTTCGAGTCTTAGTGTGACAATCAAGGCAGTGCAGGGCTGTCATGTTCATGTGCAGTGGACAAAGCATTTGCGCATCTTGGTGAATGGTGGACGAACCCCTGATGCTCCTCCCGACTTTCCTGTTGCGAACACCTCCTCTTGGTGTTCGCCTGAATCTCCAGGGGACTTTTCCCTAATGGGCAGGAAAATGGACGATTATCTGGAGCTTATAAGGGGCAAACAGGGCTCTGTTGAGATGCAGCAAATCCCTTATTGTTCCTCTCGAGTTCAGACGGGTAGTGCAAGGAAATTCCTGGGGCACACCAAGGTGGGGGGGGGGGAAGAGCCCTTCTTGGACCAAGAAGGAAGGAGTGATTTCCCCAGGTATGCCACAGTGGATAAGGGCCTCAACTCGCCTGCAAGGGAGCAGCTTCTGGTATTTCTCGTGTTGCGGCGGTGTTTCTCGAGTTACAACCGGCAGCCCATGGACCCGCCCCTGTGGCCTCAGGAGAGGCCAGTCTTCTTGCCAGTTGCCATGCACCTTTGTGGATTCCTCCCCAGTCATTGCCGAGTCCTCAGTCCTCTTCTGGTGCTGAAGCTGCTACCTGAGCTTTCCTGGCCCATGCTGACATAAATCGTGGGGATCCCATTAAGCCGCCACAGGAAATCAGGCCCTGTCTTGCTAGGAGACGTACACTTGCACTTGCCTCTCTAGCTGCAACAGCTCTGAAAGCCACCACGTCTTGTGAGCACAGGGATCAGTGACTTGACCAAGAGGTACCAGCTGGGTGTGTCACACGTGCCAGTGTGTCAGTATTCGAGCTCGGGGTGACAGTCGACCCAGTGCAGGACAGTCAGATTCATCTGGAGTGAACGAGGTATTTGGGGATCTTGGAGAATGATGGCAAGACCCCTGATGCTGCTCCTGAGAGTCCTGGTTAGTGTGTCTCCTGTTGGAATGTGAGGGAAGTACTGGGAACCCTTTCGCTACAGAGCAGGAAAGTGACCATCATCTGGAGCTCAGCAAGGATACTGGGGCTCCTTTCCATTCATGGAGGGACCCTGGATGTTCCCCTCGAGTGAGGACGGGTGGCATGAGAAACTTCTTGGGTCACAACAAGAAGGTGAACAACACCTTATAGGACTAAGAGAGAAGAGTTTATTTCCCCCGAGACTCCACAGCAGTCGAGGATCTGACTCAGCTTGCAGGGGAGAATCGTTTGGTTTTTCTAAAGTTCTGGCGGGGCCCTCTCGAGTTACAACGGGGAACCCTGTGACTCGCCCCTGTGCAATCAGGATTCCCTGTCTCCCTGCCAGTTGCCAGGAGCCTCTGGGGTTTCTTCCTTAATCGTCTCGCTTCTCAGTCTTCGACTTTTGCTGAGGTCAGAGCCTCATCATTCCTCGTCCATCCTGACCTAGGTCTTGTTGTATCCCTGTGATCCCCACATAGAAGACATGCCTCATCTCGGCTGGACACGTTCATGCCTACTTGCTTGACCAGCTGCAGCAGCAGTGTCAAACTCCATGTTGAGCGGCCACAGGGATTTGTGGCTTGCCCAAGAGACTCAAAGTGCTGTCACACGCGCAGGTGTTTCGGGCGTCAAGCCTAGGGGTGACAGTCAAGTCAGTGCAGGGCAGTAAGGTTAATCTGCAGTGGACAAAGCATTTGGGGGTCTTGGAGAATAGTGGCCGGAACCCATTTCCTCGTCCCGAATTTCCTACTGTGAGCACCTCCTTTTGGGATGGGATGGAAGCCCCAGGACACCTTATATTAAGAAGCAGGAAAAGGGACTATCATCTAGAGCTTAGCAGGGAAAACTGGGCTCCTCTTGTGTCGCAGCGGGTCCACTGGTGTTCCTCTTGGGTGCGGCGGCTGTGGCCGGGAACTCCTTGTCTCAGAGCAAGGGAGTGAAAGCGCTCTTCAAGATCAAAGAGGGAACGGGTGATTTCCCACTTGACGCCGGACGAGATAAGGGACTCAACTCGCTTGCAAGGGAGAAACTACTGGTGTTTCTCGAGTTGCAGCGAGGTTTCTCGAGTTATTACGGGGAGCCCAGAAACTGGCCTCTGTGGCCTCAGTAGAAGACAGTCACCGTGTCAGTTGCCAGTCTCCTTTGAGGATTCCTCCCCGATCGTTTCTGTGTGCCTTGTCTTCGACTTGTGCTGAGGCCAGTGCCTGAGCTTTCCTTGACCGTCCAGACCTAGGTCTTGAAGGTTCCCATGAGGCTTCCACAGAGGAGACTCTCTTCGTCTCACATGGGCACCTGCATGGCTACTTGCCTGACCAGCTGCAGCAACAGTGTCAGGCTCTATATCGAGCAGACAGAGGGATCTGTGGCTTGCTCTCGAGGTCCAAAGTGCTGTAACATGTGCCAGTGTGTCGTGCATCCAACCTCGGGGTGACAGTGAAGGCAGTGCGGGGCTCTCAAGTTCATCTGCAGTGGACGAGGCATTTGGGAGACTTGGGGAGTGGTGGCTGAAACCCTGAACTTCCTCCCCATTTTCCTGTTTCGAGCACCTCCTCTTGGTATTCGTATGAAACTCCAGGGAACATTTCCATAAGGAGCAGGAAAGGGGACGATCATCTGGAGCTTGGGAGGGGCAAATAGGGCTCTGTTGAGTCGCAGCGGATCCCTTATTTTTACTCTCGAGTTGAGACGTGTAGGGTGAAGAAATTCCTGTGTCACAGTAAGGGGAGGAAAGAGCCCCTCGAAGTCCAAGAGGGAAGGAGTGATTTCCCAAGAGATGCCGCGATGGATAAAGGACTCATCCGGCATGCAAGGGAGAAGCTTCTGGTATTTCTCGAGTTGCGGTGGGGTTTCTCCTGTTACGACGGGGAGCCCATGAACCCGCCCCTGTGGCCTCAGGAGATTCCAGCCTTCTTGACAGTTGCCATGCGGTTTGCGGATTCCTCCCCAGTCATCGCCTAGTCCTCAGTCCTCGTCTGGTGCTGAACCTGGTACCTGAGCTTTCCTCGCCCATGCTGACATAAATCTTGGGGTTCCCTTGGAGCCCCCACAGGAAAGTCAGGCCTCGCTGTGACTGGAGGCTTAGACTTGTGCTTGCCTCTGCAGCTACATCAGCTGTGAAAGTCTCCCCAAAGAGTGGACTCAGGGATCTCTGACTTGACTTAGAGGTACCACCCAGGTCTGTCAGACGTTCCAGTGTGTCTAGCTTCGAGTCTCGGGGTGACACTCGACCCAGTGAAGGTTATTCAGATTCATCTAGAGTGAACGAGATATTTGGGCGTCTTGGGGAGTGGTGGCAAAGCCCCTGATGCTGCTCCCAACAGTCCCAGTTCGACTGTCCCTGTTGGGATGTGAGGGAAGTGCTGGGAAACCTTTCCCAAAAGAGCAGAAAAGGGCTGCACATCTGGAGCTCATCACGGATACTGGGGCTCTTTACATTAATGGCGGAACCCAAGATGTTCCAAAGGAGTGAGGAAGGCCATCAAGAGAAACTTATTGGGTCACAGCAAAGAGGTGAAAAACACTATGGAGGTCCAAGTGAGAAGAGGTTCTTTCCCTCGAGACGCCACAGTAGACGAGGTTCTGACCCCACTTGCAGGACAGAATCTTTTGATTTTTCACAAGTTGTGTCGGGATCCTCTGAAGTTATAACGGGGAACCCATGACTCGACCCTGTGCACTCAGAATTGGACAGTCTCCTTGCCAGGTTCCTAGCGTCTCTGCGGATTCTTTACTAATCGTCTTGGTGCTCAGTCCTCGACTTTTTCTGATTCCAGAGCCTGAGCTTTCCTCAACCGTCCTGACCTGCATCTTGGTGTACCCCTGAGGGTCCGATAGAGAAGACAGGCCTCTTCTCGCCTGGACACATGCACAGCTACTTGCCTGACCAGCTGCAGCAGCAGTATCAGGCTCCCTGTCGAGCGGACACAGGGATCTGTGGCTTGCCCTCGAGGCCCAAAGTGCTGTCACACGTGCAGGTGTTTCAGAGGTCGAGCCTCCAGATGACAGTCAAGTCAGTGCAGAGCAGACAGGTTCATCTGCAGTGGAAAAGGCACTTTGGGGGTCTTGGAGAATGGTGGCCGAACCCCAGATGATCCTCCTGACTTTCCTACTGCGGGCACTTCCATTTGGGATATGACGGAAGCCCCAGGACACTTTAGTCTAAGGAGCAGGAAAAGGGACTATCATCTAGAGCGTAGCAGGTGCAAACTGGGCTCCTCTTGAGTCGCAGCGGGTCCATTGGGATTTTTGGGTGGGACGGTTGTGGGCCAGGAATTCCTTGTCTCACTGCAAGGGAGTGAAGGAGGCATTCGAGGTCCAAGAGGGAAGGGGTGATTTCCCAAGAGACACCGGTTCGGAAAAGAGCCTCACCCTGCTTGCAAGGGAGGAACTACTGGTGCTTCTCGAGTTACAACAGGGTTTCTCGACTTACAACAGGGAGCCCAGGGACGGGCACCTGTGGCCTCAGGAGAGGACGGTCTCCGTGCGAGTTGCCAGTCCCCTCTGGGGATTCCTGTCCAATCATATCTGGGTGCCCTGTCCTCGACTTGTGCTCAGGCCAGTGGCTGAGCTTCTCTCGACCGTCCTGACCTAGGTCTTGGGGTTCCCCTGAGGCTCCAACTGTGGAGAGAGGCATCGTCTTATCTGGACACGTGCTCGACTACTTGCCTGACCAGCTGCCGCAGCAGTGTCAGTCTCCACGTCGAGCTGACAGAGGGATCTGTGGCTTGCTCTCGAGGTCCAAAGTGCTGTCACACGTGCCAGTGTGTCCTGCTTCGAGCCTCAGGGTGACAGTCAAGGCAGTGCAGGGCTGTCAAGTTCATGTGCAGTGGACAAGGCATTTGCGCATCTTGGTGAATGGTGGCTGAACCCCTGATGCTCCTCCCAACTTTCCTGTTGCGAGCACCTCCTCTTGGTCTTCGCCTGAATCTCCAGGAAAATTTTCGCTAAGGGGCAGGAAAAGGGACGATCATCTGGAGCTTATAAGGGGCAAACAGGGCTCTGTTGAGATGCAGCGAATCCCTTATTGTTCCTCTCGAGTTCAGACGGGTAGTGCGAGGAAATTCCTGGGTCACACCAAAGTGGGGGGGGAGAGCTCTTCTTGGACCAAGAGGGAAGGAGTGATTTCCCCTGGGATTCCGCAGTGGATAAGGGTCTCAACCCGCCTGCAAGGGAGCAGCTTCTGATATTTCTCGTGTTGCGACACGGTTTCTCGAATTACAACCGGCAGCCCATGGACCCGCCCCTGTGGCCTCAGGAGAGGACAGTCTTCTTGCCAGTTGCCATGCGCCTTTGCGGATTCCTCCCCAGACATCGCTGAGTCCTCAGTCCTCGTCTGTTGCTGAAGCTGCTACCTGAGCTTTCCTCGCCCATGCTGACATAAATCGTGGGGATCCCATGAAGCCCCCAGAGGAAATCAGGCCTCGTCTTGCCTGTAAACGTACACTTTCTCTTACCTCTGCAGCTGCAACAGATGTGAAAGCCTCCCCGTTGGGTGGACATAGGGATCAGTGACTTGACTTCGAGGTACCAGCTGGGTGTGTCACACGTGACAGTGTGTCAGTATTCGCGCCTCGAAATGACAGTCGACCCAGTGCAGGACAGTCAGATTCATCTGGAGTGAACGAGGTATTTGGGGGTCTTGGAGAATGGTGGCAAGTCCCCTGAAGCTGCTCCTGAGAGTCCTGCTTCGAGTGTCTCCTGTTGAGATGTGAGGGAAGTACAGGGAACCCTTTCCCGACAGAGCAGGAAAGGGACCCTTATCTGGAGCTCAGCAGGGATACTGGGGATCATTTACATTCATGGCCAAAACCTCGGTGTTCCCCTCGAGTGAGGACGGGCGGCCCGAGAAACTTCTTGGGTCACAGCAAGGAGGTGAACGTCACATTGGAGATCCAAGAGAGAAGAGGTTCTTTCCCCCGAGATGCCACAGCAGACGAGGTTCTGACCCCGCTTGCAGGGGCAAATCTTTTGGTTTTTCTAAAGTTGTGGCGGGGCCCTCTCGAGTTACAACGGGGAACCCTGTGACTCGCCCCTGTGCAATCAGGATGTACTGTCTCCGTGCCAGTTGCCAGGCTCCTCTGGGGATTTTTCTTTAATCGTCTCGGTGCTCAGTCTTCGACTTTCCTGAGGCCGGAACCTGAGCTTTCCTCGACCATCCGGACCAAGGACTTGGTGTACCCCTGAGGGCCCCACAGAGGAGACAGGCCTCGTCTGGTCTGGCCATGTGCACGGCTACTTGCCTGATCAGCTGCAGCTTCAGTGACAGGCTCCATTTCGGGCAAACAAAGGAATGTGTGCTTGCCCTTGAGGCCCAAAGTGCTGTCACACGTGCAGGTGTTTCGGGCTTCATTCCTGCGGATGATAGTCAAGGCAGTGCAGGGCAGGCAGATTCATCTGCAGTGGGCAAGGCATTTGGGGGTCTTAAAGAATGGTGGCCGAAACCCAGATGCTTCTCCCGACATTCCTACTGAGAGCACCTCCATTTGGGATGTGAAGGAAGCCCCAGGACATCTGATAAGTAGGATCAGGAAAAGGGACTATCATCTAGAGCTTAGGAAGATCAAACTGATGCAGTGGGCAAGGCATTTGGGGGTCTTAAAGAATGGTGGCCGAAACCCAGATGCTTCTCCCGACATTCCTACTGAGAGCACCTCCATTTGGGATGTGAAGGAAGCCCCAGGACATCTGATAAGTAGGATCAGGAAAAGGGACTATCATCTAGAGCTTAGGAAGATCAAACTGGGATCCTCTTGAGTCTCAGCGAGTAAACTGTGATTCCTCTTGGGTGCGACGGTTGTGGCCGGGAACTCCTTGTATCACAGCAAGGGGTTGAAGGAGCACTTCCAGGTCCAAGAGGAAAGGGATGATTTCCTACTAGACGCCAGATCTGATAGGGGCCTCACCCCGCTTGCAAGGGAGAAGCTTCTGGTGTTTCTCGTGTTGCAGCGGGGTTCCTCGGTTACAACGGGGAGCCCAGGTACGTGCCCCTGTAGGCTCAGGAGAGTACAGTCTCCGTGCCAGTTGCCAGTCACCTCTGGGGTTTCCTCTCCATTCGTCTCTGGGTCCCTGTCCTCGACTTGTGCTGAGGCCAGTGCCTGAGCTTTCCTGGACCGTCCTGGCCTAGGACTTGGGTTTCCCTGGGGCTCCCACAGAGGAGACAGGCTTCGTATCACCTGAACACATGCATGGCTACTTGCCTGACCAGCTTCATCAGCAGTGTCAGGCTCCATGTGGAGCGGACAGAGGGATCTGTGGCTTGCTCTCGAGGTCCGAATTGCTGTTACAAATGCCAGGGTGTAGTGCGTCGAGCCTCGGGGTGACAGTCAAGGCGGTGTGGGGCTCTTACCTTCATCTGTAGTGGACAAGGCATTTGGGGCAGTTGGTGAATGGTGGCCAAATCCCTGATGCTCCTCCTGACTTTCCTGTTGGAGCATCATCTCTAGGTATTCGAGCGAAGCTCCCGGGAAACTTTCCCTAAGGGGCAGGAAAAGGGATGATCATCTGGAGCTTAGCAGGGGTAAACAGGGCTCTGTTGAGTCGCAGCGGATTTTTTGTTGTCCTTCTCGGGTTGAGAGGGGTAGGGCGGGCCAATTCCTGGGTCACAGCAATGGGGGGAAAGAGTCCTTCGATGTCCAAAAGGGAAGAAGTGATTTCACCAGAACGGTCACAGTGGATAAGGGTCTCACCTCGCTTGCAAGGGAGAAGCCTCTGGAATTTCTCCAATTGTGGCGGGGTTTCTCGAGATATCATGCGGAGATCATGGAGCCAGCCCTGTGTCCGCAGGAGAGGCCAGTTTTCTCGCCAGTTTCCATGTGCCTTTGGGGATTCCTCCTGTCATCACCGAGTCCTCCGTCCTCGTCTGGTGCTGAAGCTCTTACCTGAGCTTTCCTCGCCCATGCTGACAGAAATCTTGGGGTTCCCATGGATCCCTCAGAGTAAAGTCAGTCCTTGTCTTGCCTATGGACGTACACTTGTGCTGCCTCCGAAGCTGCAGCAGCTGCGAAGGGCTCCCCGTCGAGAGGACAAAGGAATATCTTACCTGAGCTTTCCTCGCCCATGCTGACAGAAATCTTGGGGTTCCCATGGATCCCTCAGAGTAAAGTCAGTCCTTGTCTTGCCTATGGACGTACACTTGTGCTGCCTCCGAAGCTGCAGCAGCTGCGAAGGGCTCCCCGTCGAGAGGACAAAGGAATCTGTGACTTGACCTCGAGGTAACACCCGGGTCTATCAAACGTGCCAGTGTGTTAGGCTTCCTTCCTCGGGGTGACAGTCGACCCGTGCAGGGCAGTCAGGTTCATCTGGAGTGAACAATGTATTTTGGGGTCCTGGGAAATGGAGGCAAGTCCCCTGATGCTTCTCCCCACAGTCCTTATTCCAGTGTCTCCAGTTGGGATGTGAGGGAAGTGCTGGGTACTCTTTCCCGTCAGGGCACGAAAGGGGCCCTAATCTGGAGCTCAGCAGGGATACTGTGGCTCCTTTCCATTCTTGGTGGAACCCTCAGTGTTCCCCTCGAGTGAGGACGGGCAGCGCGAGAATCTTCTTGGGTCACTGCAAGAAGGTGAACGACACACTGTAGGTCCAAGAGAGAAAAGTTCTTTCTTCCGAGACGCCACAACAGACGAGGTCTGCTCCCAGCTTGTAGGGGAGAATCATTTGGTTTTTCTCAAGTTGTAGCGTGGTCCTTTTGAGTTACAACGGGGAACACAGGGACTCTCCCCTATGCACTCAGGATTGGACAGTCTAGGTGCCAGTCGCCAGGCGGCTCATTCCTCCTGGGTGCGACGTTTGTGGCTGGGAACTCCTTGTGTCACAGCAAGAGAGTGAAGAACCCCTACGAGATCCAAGGGGTAAGGCATGATTTCCCACGAAACACCAGATCAGATAAGGGCCTCACCACGCTTGCAAATGGGAACGTTCTGGTGTTTCCCGAGTTGCGGCCTGGTTTCTCGAGTTACGACGGGGAGACCAGCGACGCGCCCCTGTGCACTCAAGATTGGACTGTTTCCGTGCCTATGGGGCAGACGCCGATGGGGATTCTTCCCTAGTCGTCTCGGTGCACAGTCTTCGACCTTTGCTGAGGCCGGAGCCTGAGATTTCCTCGACCGCCTGACCAAGGTCTTGGATTAACCTTCAGGGACCCACAGAGGAGACAGGCCTCGTCTCGCCTGGACATGTGCATGGATACTTGCCTGACCAGCCTCAGCAGCAGTGTCAGGCTCCCTGTCGAGTGGACATAGGGAACTGTGCCTTGCCCTCGAGACCCGGAGTGTTGTCACACGTGTAAGTGTTTTCGGCGTCAAGCCTCGGGGTGACAGTCAAGGCAGTGCAGGGAAGACAGGTTCATCTGCAGTGGACAAGTCATTTGGCTGTCTTTGAGAATAGTGGATGAAACCCCGATACTCCTCCCTACGTTCCTACTGTGAGCATCTCCTTTTGGGATTCGAAGGGAGTCCCAGGACTCTTTATACTAAGGAGCAGGAAAAGGGGTTATTATTTAGAGCTTAGCAGGTGCAAACTGGGCTCCTCTTGATTCGCATCGGGTCCACTGGGGTTCCTCTTGGGTGTGACGTTTGTGGCAGGAAACTCCTTTTGTCACAGCAAGGGAGTGAATGAGCCCTTCGAGATTCAAGAGGGAAGGGGTGATTTCCTACGAGACGTCGGATCAGATAAGGGCCTCACCCCACTCGCAAAATAGAAGCTTCTGGTGTTTCTCGAGTTGTGGTGTGGTTTGTCGAGTTACGAGGGGAAGCCCAGAGAAGCTCCAATTTGGTCTCAGGAGACGACAGTCTCCGTGCCAGTTGCCCGTCACCTCTGAGGATTCCTCCCCAATCTTCTCAGTGTGCCCTGTCCTCGACTTGTGTTGAGGCCAGTGCCTGAGCTTCCCTCGACCGTTCTGACCTAGGTCTTGGGGTTTCCGCTGAGGCTCCGAAGGAGGAGACAGTCTTCGTCTCACTGGACACGTGCACGGCGACTGGCCCGTCCAGCTGCAGCAGCAGTGTCAGGCTCCATGTCGAGCCCACTAGCGATCTGTGGCTTGCTCTCGAGGTCCAAAGTGCTGACACACGTACCAGGGTGTCGTTCGTTGAGCTTCGAGGTGACAGTCAAGGCAGTTTGGGGCTGTCAAGTTCATCTGCAGTGGACAAGGCATTTGGGGGTCTTGGTGAATGGTGGCCGAAACCCTGATGCTCCTCCTGACTTTTCTGTTGTGAGCACCTCCTCTTAGTATTCGAGCAGAGATCCAGGGAACCTTTTTCTAAGGGGCAGTAAAGGGAACGATCATCTGGAGCTTAGCAGGTGCAAACATGACTCTGTTGAATAGCGCGGATGTCTTATCATTCCTCACGAGTTGATATGGTTAGGGTGGGGAAATTCCTGGGTCAGAGGGAGGGGGTGAAAAATTCATTGGAGATCCAAATGGGAAGTAGTGATTTCCACAGAGATGCCTCAGTGGATAAGTTTCTCACCCCGCTTGCATTGGAGAAGCTACTGGTGTTTCTTGAGTTGCGGCGGGGTTTCTAGAGGTACGACGGGGAGACCATGGACCCCCCACGGTGGCCTCAGGAGAGGACAGTCTC
Source organism: Nanger granti (assembly GCA_006408635.1). Classification (NCBI taxonomy): domain Eukaryota; kingdom Metazoa; phylum Chordata; class Mammalia; order Artiodactyla; family Bovidae; genus Nanger; species Nanger granti. The sequence goes on from SJYD01055778.1 coordinate 26,277, forward strand.
AGTGCCAGTTGCCCGTCATCTCTGGGAAATCCTCCCCAATCGTCTCTGGGTGCCCTGTCCTCGACTTGTGCTGAGGCCAGTGCCTGTTCTTGCCTCGACAGTCCTGCCCTAGGTCTTGGGGGTTCCCCTGGGGCTCCCGCAGAGGAGACAAGTACCGTCTCACCTGGACATGTGCATGCTTCTAGCCTGTCCAACTGCAGCAGCAGTGTCAGGCTCCATGTCGAGGGGACAGAGGGATCTGTGGCTTGCCCTCGAGGTCCAAAGTGCTGTCACACGTGCCAATGTGCCGTGCTTTGAATCTCGGGGTGATAGTCGAGACATTGCTGGGCAGTCTATTTCATCTGCAGTGGACAAGGCATTTGGGGGTCTTGGTGAATCGTGGCCGAAACCCTAATGCTTCCCCCGATATTCCTGCTGTGATCACCCCCTCTTGGTATTCGAGCAAAGCCCCAGGGAACCTTTCTCTAAGGGTCCGGAAAGGGGACGATCATCTAGATCTTAGCAGGGGCAAACAGGGCTCTGTTGAGTCGCAGCAGATCCCCTGTAGTTCCTCTCTGGTTGAGACGCATAGGGCGGGGAAATTTCTGTGTCCAAGCAAAGGGGTGAAAGAGCGCTTTGAGGTCCAAGTGGGAAGGAATTACTTCCCCAGAGCTGGTGCAGCGGATAAGGATCTCACCGCGCATGCAACGGAGAAGATTCTGGTATTTCTCGAGTTGTGGTGTGGTTTCTCGAGTTACGACGGGTAGCCCATAGACCCGCACCTGTGCCTTCAGGAGAGGCCAGTCTTCTTGTCAGTTGCCATGCGACTTTGGGGATTCTTCCAGAGTCATCGCCGAATCCTCAGTTTTCGTGTGGTGCTGAGGCCGGATCTGAGGTTACCTCGCCAATATTGACATAAATATTGGGGTTCCCATGAAGCCCCCACAGGAAAGTCAGACCTCATCATGACTAGAGACGTACATTTGTGCTTGCTCCTGCAGCTTCAGAAATGTGAAAGACTCCCCGTCAAGTGGACACAGCGATCTGTGCCTTGACCTCGAGGATCCACCCAGGACTGTCACACGTGCCAGTGTGTCAGGCTTCGAGCCTCAGGGTGACAGTAGACCCAGTGCAGGGCAATCAGGTTCATCTGGTGTGAACGAGGAATTTGGGGGTCTTGGGGAATGGTAGCAAGACCCCTGATGATGCTCCCGACAGTCCTGGTTCGAATGTCTCCTGTTGCGATGGGAGGAAATTCTGGGAACCCTTTCCAGACAGAGCAGGAAAGGGTCACTAATGTGGAGCTCAGCAGGGATACTGGGGCTCCTTTACATTCATGGCGGGAACTTTGGTGTTTCCCTCGAGTGAGAACGGGTGGCGCCAGTAACTTTTTCGGTCACAGCAAGAAGGTGAACGACACTTTGATGGTCCAAGAGTGAAGAGTTTCTTTCCCCGAGATGCCAAAGCAGACGAGGTCCTCACCCCACTTGCAGGGGAAACTCTTTTGGTTTTTCTCTTGTTGTGGCTGTGTATTCTCGAGTTACAACAGGGAACAAAGGGACTCGCCTCTGTGCACTCAAGATTGGACAGTTTCCGTGCCAGTGGCCAGACGCCTATGCGGATTCTTCTCTAGTCATCTCGATGCTCAGTCCTCAAACTTTGCTGAGGCCGAATCCTGAGCTTGCCTCGACCGCGCTGACCTAGGTCTTGGATGAACCCTCAGAGACCCACAAAGGAGACAGGCCTCGTCTCGCCTGGACACGTGCACAGCTACTTGCCTGACCAGCTGCAGCAGCAGTGTCAGGCTCCCTGTCGAGTGAACACAGGGAACTGAGACTTGCCCTCGAGGCACAAAGTGTTGTCACACGTCTAGGTGTTTTCGGAGTTAAGCCTCAGGTTGACAGTCAAGGCAGTGCAGGGCAGACAGGTTCATCTGCAGTGGACAAGTCATTTGAGTGTCCTTGAGAATGGTGGATCAAGCCCCGATGCTCCTCCTTACGTTCCTACTATGAGCATCTCCTTTTGGGATGCGAAGGGAGTCCAATGACACTTTATACTAAGGAGCAGGAAAAGGGGCTATTATCTAGAGATTAGCAGGTGCAAAATGGGCTCATCTTGAGTCACATAGGGTCCACTGGTGTTCCCTTTGGGTGCGACGTTTGTGGCAGGGAACTCCTTTTGTCACAGCAAGGGAGTGAATGAGCCCTTCGAGGTCCAAGAGGGAAGGGGTGATTTCCCCTGAGACGCTAAATCAGATAAGGGCCTCATCCACTCGCAAAGGAGAAGCTTCTGGTGTTTCTCGAGTTGTGGCGTGGTTTGTCCAGTTACGACGGGGAGTCCAGAGACGCTCCACTTTGGTCTCAGGAGACGAAAGTCTCCGTGCCAGTTGTCCGTCACCTCTGAGGATTCCTCCCCAATCTTCTCAGTGTGCCCTGTCCTCGACTTGTGCTGAGGCCAGTGCCTGAGCTTCCCTCTACCGTCCTGACCTAGGTCTTGGTGGTTACGCTGAGGCTCCGACAGAGGAGACAGTCTTTGTCTCACTGGACACGTGCACGACGACTTGCCTGAGAAGCTGCAGCAGCATTGTCAGGCTCCATGTCGAGCGCACTAGAGATCTGTGGCTTCCTCTCGAGGTCCAAAGTGCTGACACACGTACAAGGGTGTCCTGCGTTGAGCCTCGGGGTGACAGTCACTGCAGTTTTGGGCTGTCAAGTTCATCTGCAGTGAACAAGACATTTGGGGGTCTTGGTGAATGGTGACCGAAACCCTTATGCTCCTCCTGACTTTTCTGTTGCGAGAAACTCCTCTTGGTATTCGAGCGAAGATCCAGGGAACCTTTTTCTAAGGGAGAGTAAAGGGAACGATCATCTGGAGGTTAGCAGGTGCAAACATGGCTCTGTTGAATAGCGTGGATGTCTTATCGTTCCTCACGAGTTGATAAGGTTAGGGTGGGGAAATTCCTGGGTCAGAGGAAGGGGGTGAAAAATCCCTTCGAGATCCAAATGGGAAGGAGTGATTTCCCCAGAGATGCCTCAGTGGATAAGTGCCTCACCCAGTTTGCAATGGAGAAGCTACTGGTGTTTCTCGAGTTGTGGCGGGGTTTCTAGAGGTACGACGGGGAGACCATGGATCCGCCCCTGTGGCCTCAGGAGAGGACAGTCACCGTGCCAGTTGCTCGTCAACTCTGGGAAATTCTCCTCAATCGTCTCTGGGTGCCCTGTCCTCGACTCTTGCTGAGGCCAGTGCTGATCTTGCCTCGACAGTCCTGACCTAGATCTTGGGGGTTCCACTGAGGCCCCCGCAGAGGAGACAGGTTCCTTCTCACCTGGACATGTGCATGTCTACTTGCCTGTCAGATGCAGCAGCAGTTTCAGCCTCCATGTCGAGCGAACAGAGGAATCTGTGGCTTACCCTCGAGGTCCAAAGTGCTGTCACACGTGCCTGTGTGCCAAGCTTTGAGTCTCAAGTTGACAGGCGAGGCATTGCGGGACTGTCTAGTTCATCTGCAGTGGACAAAGCATTTGGGGGTCTTGTTGAATGGTGGCCAAACCCCTAATGCTCCCCCCGACATTCCTGTTGTGTTCACCCTCTCTTGATATTTGAGTGAAGCCCCAGGGAACCTTTCTCTAAATATCCGGAAAGGGGACGATCATCTAGATCTTAGCAGGGGCAAACAGGGCTCTGTTGAGTCCCAGCAGATCCCTTGTTGTTCCTCTCTGGTTGAGACCCTTAGGGCGGGGAAATTCCTGGGTCCCAGCAAGGGGGTGAAAGAGCCCTTTGAGGTTCAAATGGGAAGGAATGACTTCCCCAGAGATGCCACAGTGGATAAGGATCTCACCCCGCTTGCAAGGGAGATGATTCTGGTATTTCTCGAGTTGTGGCGTGGTTTCTCGAGTTACGACCGGTAGCCCATAGACTCGCACTTGTGCCCTCAGGAGAGGCCAGTCTTCTTGTCAGTTACCATACGACTTTCGAGATTCCTTCCCAGTCATTGCCGAAGCCTCAGTTTTCGTCTGGTGCTGAAGCTGGTATCTGAGCTTACCTCGCCAATGCTGACATAAATAACGGGGTTCCCATGAAGCCCCCACAGGAAAGTCAGGCCTCGTCATGACTAGAGACGTACACTTGTGCTTGCTCCTGCAGCTGCAGAAATGTGAAAGACTCTCCGTCGAGTGGACACGGCGATCTGTGCCTTGACCTTGAGGATACACCCAGGTCAGTCACACGTGCCAGTGTGTCAGGCTTCGAGACTCAGGGTGACAGTAGGCCCAGTGCAGGGCAATCAGGTTCATCTGGAGTGAATGAGTTATTTGGGGGTCTTGGGGAATTGTAGCAAGAACCCTGATACTGCTTCTGACAGTCCTGGTCCTGTTGGAATGTGAGGGAAGTCTGGGAACCCTTTAACGACGGAGCAGGAAAGGGCCATTCATGTAGAGCTTAACAGGGATACTGGGGCTCCTTTACATTCATGGCGGGAACATTGGTGTTCCCCTCGAGTGAGGACGGGTGGCGCGAGAAACTTCTTGGATCACAGCAAGAAGGTAAACGACACTTTGGAGGTCCAGGAGTGAAGAGGTTCCTTCCCCCTAGACGCCACAGCAGACGAGGTCCTCACCCCACTTGCAGGGGAAAACCTTTTGGTTTTTCTCAAGTTGTGGCTGTGTCCTCTCGAGTTACAACAGGGAACCCAGGGACTCGCCCCTGTGCACTCAAGATTGGACAGTTTCCTTGCCAGTGGCCAGACGCCTATGGGGATTCTTCCCAAGTGGTCTCGGTGCTCAGTCCTCGACCTTTGCTGAGGCCGGAGCCTGAACTTTCCTCGACCGCCCTGAACTAGGTCTTGGATTAACCCTCAGGGACCCAAAGAGGAGACAGGCCTCGTCTCGCCTGGACACGTGCACGGCTACTTGCCTGACCAGCTGCAGCAGCAGTGTCAGGCTCTCTGTCGAGTGGACACAGGGAACTGTGGCTTGCCCTCGAGGCACAAAGTGTTGTCACACGTCTAGGTGTTTTCGGCGTCAAGCCTCGGGGTGACAGTCAAGGAAGTGCAGGGCAGACAGGTTCATCTGCAGTGGACAAGTCATTTGGGTGTCCTTGAGAATGGTGGATGAAGCCCCGATGCTCCTCCTTAAATTCCTACTATGAGCATCTCCTTTTGGGATGCGAAGGGAGTCCCAGGACACTTTATACTAAGGAGCAGGAAAAGGGGCTATTATCTAGAGCATAGCAGGTGCAAACTGGGCTCCTCTTGAGTTGCATCGGGTCCACTGGGGTTCCTCTTGTGTGCGACGTTTGTGGCAGGGAACTCCTTTTGTCACAGCAAGGGAGTGAATGAGCCCTTCGAGGTCCAAGAGGGAAGGATTGATTTCCCACGAGACGCCTGATCAGATAAGGTCCTCATCCCACTCGCAAAGGAGAAGCTTCTGGTGTTTTTCGAGTTGTGGCGTGGTTTGCCGATTTATGACGGGGAGCCCAGAGACGCACCACTTTGACCTCAGAAGACGACAGTCTCCGTGCCAGTTGCCCGTCACCTCTGAGGATTCCTCCCCAATCTTCTCAGTGTGCCCTGTCCTCGACTTGTGCTGAGGCCAGTGCCTGATCTTGCCTCGACAGTCCTGACCTAGATCTTGGGGGTTCGGCTGAGGCTCCGACAGAGGAGACAGTCTTCGTCTCACCTGACTGCCCTGCACAGGGTCGACTGTCACACTGATGCTAGAAGCCTGACACACTGGCACGTGTGACAGACCTGGGTGGATCCTCGAGGTCAAGGCACAGTTCCCTGTGTCCACACTACGGGGAGCCTTTCACAGCTCCTGCAACTGCGGGAGCAAGCACAAGTGTACGTCTCCAGTCAGGACGAGGCCTGACTTTTCTCTGGGGGCTCCATGGGTACCCTAAGATTTATGTAAGCTTGCACGTGGTAAACTCACGTACCAGCTTCAGCACCAGATGAGGACTGAGGTCTCGCCGGTGACTGATTGGAATCCCTAAAGGTGCATGGCAACTGGCAAGAAAACTGGCCTCTCCTGAGGCCACAGAGGCGGTTACATGGGCTCACCGTCATAACTCCAGAAGCCCCGCCGCAACACGAAAAATAGCAGAAGCTTCTCACTTGCAAGCAGGGTGAGGCCCTTATCCACTGCGGCATCTCTGGGAAAATCACTCTTTCTCTCTTCGACATCGAAGGGCTCTTTCACCCCCTTGCTGTGACACAGGAATTTCCCCGCCCTACCCGTCTCAACTGTAGGGGAACAAAAAGGGATCCACTGCGACTCAACAGAGCCCTGTTTGCCACTGCTAAGCTCCAGGTGATTGTCCCCGTTCCTGCCCCTTAGGGAAAGGTTCCCTGGAGCTTTGATCAAATATCAAGAGGAGGTGCTCGCAACAGAAAAGTCGGGAGGAGCATCAGGTGTTCGGCCACCATTCATCAAGACACCCAAATGTCTTTTCCATTGCAGATGAATTTGACACACCCGCACTGCCTTGACTGTCATCCCAACGCTTCGACACACGACCCACGGGCACGTGTGGCAGCACATTGGACCTCGAGAGCAAACCACATATCACTCTGTCCGCTCGACATGGAGCCTGACACTGTTCCTGCAGCTGGTCGGGCAAGTAGCCGTGCCCGTGTCCAGGCGAGAGGAGGCCTATTTACTCTGTGGGGCACTCAGGGGTACACCAAGACCTAGTTCAGTACGGTCGAGGAAAGCTCAAGCTATGGCCTCGAAAAAAGTCGAGGACTGAGCACCGAGACGATTAGGGAAGAATCCCCAGAGGCGCCTGGAAACTGGCACGGAGACTGTCCCATCCCGAGTCCACAGGGGTGAATCCCTGGGTTCCCGGTTGTAACTCGAGAGGACCCCGAAACATCTTGAGAAAAACCAAAAGATTCTCCCCTGCAAGCGGTGTGTGGACCTCATCTGCTGTGGCGTCTCGGGGGAAAGAACCTCTTCTCTCTTGGACCAAGAAGCTGTCGTTCACCTTCCTGCTGTGACCCAAGAAGTTACTCCCGATGCCCGTCCTCACTTGTGAGGATGCCCGTTCTCACTTGTGGGGTTCACCGAGGTTCCCGCCATGACTGGAAAGGAGCCCTAGTTGCCTGCTGGGTTCCAGATGAAGGTCCCTTTCCTTCTCTGTCGGAAAAAGGTTCCCAGCATTTCTCTCACATCCCAACAGGAGACACTCAAACCAGGACTGTCGGGAGCAGCATCAGGGGTCTTGCTAGCATTCCCCAAAATCCCCAAATACCTCCATCACTCCAGATGAACCTGGCTGCCCTCGTTGTGTCGACAGTAACCCAGAGGCTCAAAGCCTGACACACTGGCATCTGTGACAGACCTGGGTGGTACTTCGAGGTCAAGTCACAGATCCCTGTGTCCACTCGACGGGGAGCCTTTCACAGCTGCTACAGCTGCGGAGGCAAGCGCAAGAGTACATCTCCAGGGAAGAAGAGATCTTATTTTCCTGTGGTGGCTCCATGGGAACCTCAAGATTTATGTCAGCTTTGGCGAGGAAAGCTTAGGTACCAGGTTTACCACCAGATGAGGACTGAGGTCTCTGCGTTGATTGGGGAGGAATCCCAAAAGGCA
>SJYD01055779.1:0-14325 GCA_006408635.1 Nanger granti
GTTTGTGTTGCTGACTGCAGGGTGGGTTACCATGTGAGTTGCTGACCTGGTGAGTGGGTAATCATGTGGACAGGTGAGCCCATGAGCTCACAGGTTACTGAACCCATGGGTGGGTGCCCGCAGGGGTCAGCGGCCAGTGGAGGGATCATTGCATAGGATAGTGACCCCATGGATCGGTGATCATGTGAGTTGATGACCACACGGTTTGCTAAATCTGTGGGGTAGTGACCACATGTGGGCAGCTGACCCCACAGCTGGCACCATGAACAGCAGCCCCTCTCTTGTCCCAGGAAGGCTGTTGGTGGTTGGCATCAACCTCACAGAGAACCTGGAGTTTGTCCGCATCCACCCGGCCTGGTCCCTGGAGAAGCTGACCAGTGGGAGCTCCACTATCTTTGCGCATGTGTGCGGGGCCAGTGTCCGCGGTCGTCCACCTGCCGTACCAATACCGCCGTAGGCGACTTCATCTGGGCTGAGGGGTTTGTTGGCAATGTCATCAGGTTGAACTAGAAGCTGCTTCGGGGCAGGCAAATGGCACATGTGTGGGCTGGGCATCACGGAGGCTGCATCTCAGTCACATCTTGTGATGTTACTGGCCTGAACTACAAGCTGCCTCGTGGCTGCCGGTTGGCAGGTTGAGGAGCTGGGCATTGTGGAGGCTATACTCAGCCTTGTCTTGTGGGGCTCGTCATCCGTCCTTATGCCCACTGAATGTGGGTGACTGCTGAGGTGGGATCTGTGGCAGGGTCCATGGTCTCCTCGGTCCTCCATGTGTCTCTTGGGCAAATGAAGGGTGTGAGGTGATGATTAAAGATGACTACATGATTTGTACAATCACATCCTCAGGCAGACACAGCTAGTTCTCGGGTCTGTGGCTTCCTCATGGGAGAGGCTAGGGTGCCCGCTCCTGCTGGGCACTGAGGCTAGCAGATGGTGACCCCCAGTTGAGGAGGGGAGGAGGCACTATGACATAGTGGCCATTGGAGGGGACTGAGCTCATAGCAATCCCACTGAAAAATCACTTTTATTAGATAAAGGGCTTCCCTGGTGGCTCACTTAAAAAAGCCTTCCTATCTCTCCTTGCTAGTCTTTGGGACTCTGCATTCAGGTGGCTATATCTTTCTGTGTCTCCTTTGCCTTTCTCTTCTCTTCTCATCTCATCTATTTGTAAAGCCTCCTCAGACAACCACTTTGCCTTTTGGCATTTATTTTTCTTGTGGATGGTCTTGATCACCACCTCCTGTACAATGTTAGGAACCTCCATCCATAGGTCTTCTGGTACTCTGTGTGCCAGATCGAACCCTTGAATCTATTTGTCACTTCCAATGTATACTCACAAGAGATTTGAATAAAGCAAAGAAACAGAGGAAAACAATACAATGGGAAAAACTAGAGATGTCTTCAAGAAAATGAGGAATGCCAAGGGAACATTTCATGCAAAGACAGACATGATAAAGGACAGAAACATTATGGGACTAACTAAAGCAGAAGATATTAAGAAGAGGTGGCAAGAATACACAGAAGAACTGTTAAAAAAATCTTAATAACCTGAATAACCACAATGGTGTGATCACTTACCTAGAGCTAGACATCCTGGAGTGCAGACACGAGGGCCTTAGGAAGCAGCAGTACGAGTAAAGTTGGTGGAGGCGATTAAATTCCAGCTGAGCTCTTTCAATTTCTAAATGATGGTACTGTTAAAGTGCTGCACTCAATATTCCAGCCAGTTTGGAAAACTTGGCAGTGGCCACAGGACTGGAAAAGGTCAGTTTTCATTTCAATCCCAAAGAAGGGAACACACACACACACACACACACACACACACACACACCCGAGTAATGCCACAGCTCCATAATGCCACTCAGTAGAGGCTGGGTCCCTTAGGAGCAGGTGCCATGCTTTATGTCTTTGTGTGTCAGGACACCCCAACCTTTCGAGTGGGGTGAATTCCTCACCCACGACCCTCTGTCTCTCACTACAAGGCCCTTTTCTCCAGCCACACCCAGGACATGCTCACAGAGATCACAGAGTGGCTGGAGAACCACCCCCAGGAGGAGGTTATCCTGGCGTACAGGAATCTAGAGGGCGAGATGGAGAACCTGCACGAGTATGTTATGGGCTGCATCAAGAACATCTTTGGGGACATGCTGTGTCCCTGTGTGGTGAGCAGGGGCCACAGGCTGTCCATGCTTTTGGCAACGGGGGTGGTGGCAGCTTTAGGCCTCACTGTAATCAGACTATCCACTCGCTGCATGAGGCTGATTCAGGCACCAGGTAATGCCNCATCTTTGGGGACATGCTGTGTCCCTGTGTGGTGAGCAGGGGCCACAGGCTGTCCATGCTTTTGGCAACGGGGGTGGTGGCAGCTTTAGGCCTCACTGTAATCAGACTATCCACTCGCTGCATGAGGCTGATTCAGGCACCAGGTAATGCCACTCATGGAACCCAAGTAATCCACCCACTGTGGTCTCCACTGAGACACCCCAATGACCAGCTCATCACTGGTCTCAAGCACCCCCAATAATCCACCCTGCCTGGCCTCTATTCAGACACCAGAACAAATTAATCACGCCTCAAGATGCCCCATTAATCCACCTGCCATTTCTTATAAGAAACCTCAATAATCTACCCACCTCTGTTTCCACTCAGGCACCCCAATAATCAACCCATCACTGCTCAAGAAACTCAAGAATCTACCCATCACTGTCTCCACTCAGACACCCCAGTAATCTACCCAATAGAGTCTCTACTCAGACATTCCATTAAAATACCCATGACTATCTCTTCTCACAGAGAACTCAATAACCAGCCCATCACTTCTCATAGACACCCTAATAATCCACACATCACTCTGGCTTCTGCAGGAGGAGGTCCACCAGAGCCTGGGAGTCCTGCAGGACTGGAGTCCCTCTGCTCTGATTGTCGCTTGGTACTGGGTTTGTCTGTTCTGCGTTCCTCCAGGGCAGGGTCTCCTCCATACTGGGGGAACTCAGTGCCATGGTCTAAAGTGGTATGGCTGCCAAAGAGACCTGGGTGTGAGCAGAGTTGGGGGGGCACAGATGGTGGTCTTTCAGGGGCGTTAAAGATCAGCGGCTGCAGCAGCACTTCATTTAATCCTTGTAGAGGTGGATGGCAAGTGTGTGACAATAGCTGACATTATTCATATGAGTCTTTGTTTTTTCTTGTAGTTTGGACTGGGGGGGCTGTGACTTCCTTTCCCATTTTTTATCCTTGTATCTTTTTCTTTTTCCATTATGTATCTGTGTAGAGAACACAGTACCATTTTCCTGCTACAAGTTTATGTTAATATTAGTCTTTGCTTTTTCTTCTATTTTGGATAGAGAGAATCTATTATTTTCTTCCCCATTTTTTATGCTTATGTATTTTTTTCTTTTTCCATTATGACTCCTTGTAGAGGACACACAGGACTTACCTGGTGCCTCATTTAGCAAAGAATCTGCTTGCAGTGAGGGTGATGTGGGTTCGATCCTGGGTTGGGAAGATCTGGAGAAGGGAAAGGCAACCCACTCCAGTCATCTTGCCTGGATAATTCCATGGACAGAGGGTTCTGGTGGGCTACAGTCCACCAGATAGAAATGAGTCGGAAACAACTGAGCAACTTTTACTTTTCAATTTATGTTAAAGTTATTTTTTTTTGCTTTTTCCTGTCTTACTTGTGTGGTGGACAGATGTTTCATCCTTTTGTTCTCTTCCCTTGATTCCTTCTTACCTTTCCTAGTGCTGTTTCTGGGAGTGGGCACAGACCTCTGTGGGTCTAGTGTGTCCTCATGTCCAAGGGTCCAGCTTGGGTGTCATGGAGCCTGGGCTGTTGAACCCACAGTGAGCTTTCACCCAGGGACTTCCTGAGAGGAGGATGAAGCTGAACTATTCAGAATCACCACCCCCCCCCCCAAAACCACAGTGTATACCCGGGCTCTCTGCTCTACATGACCAGAGACCCTAGAGACCATGTTCCCAGAAGCAGGGCCTCAACCACAGCAGCACCAGCATGGCTGATTATACAGTGGCCAATGTGGCCCTTAGTTGGGCGTCTTCAGTGCATGCCCAGCCCCTGAGTGGGGGCCAATCTCTGTGCCCATCACAGATTTCTGACCTCTGTGTGCAGGTGCTGAGCATCATGAAGCACCTGGATGCTGGCATGGGGACCTGCAGATGGTGCCCATGGATGAGAGCATCGAGAGGAACCACACTCTGTCCATATGGTGTACATGATGGCCCTCCTGGGGGTGGGGGTGGGGGAAGGTGTACAGACAGGTGTGTCCACAAGCCAGGGACACCCACATCTGGTCCAGGCAGGAAGCAGAGTGCCTCTGGGACATAGGGCCTCTCCAGGCAGGAAAGGCTGACCTCTAAGGGGACAACACAGGTCCACCCCAGTAGGCAGACACTGAGCTCTAAGGAGACAGACACACGTCCACTCCAGGCATGAGAGGGCTGACCTTTCACATCAGTTACTAAGAATTCCTGAACAACGTGCATATCTGAAATCTCACCTGCACCCCGAATTTGGCTACACCAGGTCCCTGACATGTCTTTTCCTGCCTGGTCCAGGCAGAAAGGGGAGGGCCTCTGAGGGGATGAGCACACGTCCACTCATATGGACATATGGTCACAGTTTTGGGGTGTCCAGCCCATTCTCTCAGCTGCTGGCCAAGTCACTTAATGTCTCACTCTGGCCTCAGCCTTCAGTGACCCCACCACAGAACCTAATGACACTTGGGGTCTGGAGTTTCTGTCCTGGGCCTCAGTGCGCATGTACCCTGCTGGCCCCACATGCTCCCTGGAGTACAGACTTCACACAATATTATAAGCACTGCTTTCTGCTGCTGTGCACACACACACACACATGTGTATCCATGCACACATAAACCCTAAACACATGTACACCTGTGTGTACCTCTTTACCTACAGGAGTGTGTACACACACACACACACACACACACACACACACACACATCCCAGAGTAATGCCACAGCTCCATAATGCCACTCAGGACAGGCTGGGTCCCTTAGGAGCAGATGCCATGCTTTATGTCTTTGTGTGTCAGGACACCCCAACCTGTCGAGTGGCTGTGCTGGGGGAATTCCTCACCCACGACCCTCTGTCTCTCAGTACAAGGCCCTTTTCTCCAGCAACACCCAGGACACGCTCACAGAGATCTCAGAGTGGCTGGAGAACCACCCCCAGGAGGAGGTTATCCTGGCATACAGGAATTTCAAGGGCGAGATGGGGGACGTTCACGAGTATGTGATGGGCTGCATCAAGAACATCTTTGGGGACATGCTGTGTCCCTGTGTGGTGAGCAGGGGCCACAGGCTGTCCATGCTTTTGGCAGCGGGGGTGGTGGCAGCTTTAGGCCTCACTGTAACCAGACTATCCACTCGCTGCATGAGGCTGATTCAGGCACCAGGTAATGCCACTCATGGAACCCAAGTAATCCACCCACTATGGTCTCTAATGAGACACCCCAATGACCAGCCCATCACTAATCACAAGCACCCCCAATAATCCACCCTGCCTGGCCTCTATTCAGACACCTCAAAACAAATTAATCATGCCTCAAGATGCCCCATTAATCCACCTGCCATTTCCTATAAGAAACCCCAATAATCTACGTACCTCTGTTTCCACTCAGGCACCCCAATAATAAACTCATCACTGCTCAAGACACCCAAGAATCTACCCATCACTGTCTCCACTCAGACACCCCAGTAATCTACCCACTAGAGTCTCTACTCAGACATTCCATTAAAATACCCATGACTGTCTCTTCTCACAGAGAACCCAATAATCAGCCCATCACTTCTCATAGACACCCTAATAATCCACACATCACTCTGGCTTCTCAGACACCCAGAATACCTGACACAGTGTGTCACAAGGCCCCACAATAGCCCCTGTGCACATGTCTCATGGGAACCCAGATTCTCCCCCCAGGAGGTGCCAACTCTGCACCAGCTGTGGTCCCAGAATCAGCAGATCATCCTGTTGTACAAGGACCAGGCATCCATGAGTCAGCATGTAGAACTGTGGCCCAGTATCCCCTACTGGTGGGGGTACCAGGTGAAGCCCTGAGACCTTGTCCACTACCTGGAGCACCTGAAGAGCTGCAGCCACCCAGGGGAGTGCTGCCTTCAAACCGGGACACCTGGCTCACACATGTCTTGGCACATGGGGCTGGCTTTGGATTCAAGTGGAGAAAAGGAACAGGATGTATTAGGGGACCTTATTCTGTTCACCACATGGGGACCAGGGTGTGGACATCCTTGGGGACATTACTGTGCCCACCACAGGTGGTTAGGATGTAGAAAAGATGTGGATATCCATGTGGACATTGTTGTGTCCACCACACGGGGACAGGACAGGGACATCTTTGTCCTGTCACTGTCCAGCCCGCCTGCCTTCTGTAACAGAAGAAATTCATGAGTCAACACCCCTGTGAGATCCTGCCGTCTGAACTTCGGTATCTGTTGGACATCTCAATCTCTGACCTCTGCGGAGGCCAGAGTCTGGGTGGGTGATGGCACAGCTTGCTGATTGTGTGGGCAGGTGACTCCATGGGTTAGGGGTCGCATGGGTGGGTGACTGCATGGGTGGGTGACCCCATGGTTTACTGAGTACATGGGCGGGAAACCATGTGGGTTGGAGACCACGTGGGTGGGTGACCATGTGGGTGGGTGACCGGTTTGTGTTGCTGACTGCAGGGTGGGTTACCATGAGAGCTGGGTGAGTGGGTAATCATGTGGACAGGTGAGCGCATGAGCTCACAGGTTACTGACCCCATGGGTGGGTGCCCACAGGGGTAAGTGTCCAGTGGAGGGATCATTGCATGGGATAGTGACCCCATGGATGGGTGACCATGTGAGTTGATGACCACACGGTTTGGTTGGCCACATGAATCTGGGGTAGTGACCACATGTGGGCAGCTGACCCCACAGCTGGCACCATGAACAGCAGCCCCTCTCTTGTCCCAGGAAGGCTGNGGATAGTGACCCCATGGATGGGTGACCATGTGAGTTGATGACCACACGGTTTGGTTGGCCACATGAATCTGGGGTAGTGACCACATGTGGGCAGCTGACCCCACAGCTGGCACCATGAACAGCAGCCCCTCTCTTGTCCCAGGAAGGCTGTTGGTGGTTGGCATTAACCTCACAGAGAACCTGGAGTTTGTCCACGTCCACCCGGCCTGGTTCCTGGAGAAGCTGACCAGTGGGAGCTCCACTATCTTTGCGCATGTGTGCGGAGCCAGTGTCTGCAGTCGTTCACCTGCAGTACCATTACCGCTGTAGGTGACTTCATCTGGGCTGACGGGTTTGTTGGCAATGTCATCAGGTTGAACTGGAAGCTGCTTTGGGGCAGGCAAATGGCACATGTGTGGGCTGGGCATCACGGAGGCTACATCTCAGTTATGTCTTGTGATGTTACTGGCCTGAACTACAAGCTGCCTCATGGCTGCCAGTTGGCAGGTTGAGGAGCTGGGCATTGTGGAGGCTATACTCAGCCCTGTCTTGTGAGGCTTGTCATCCATCTGCACGTCCACTGAATGTGGGTGGCTGCTGAGGTGTGGTCTGTGGCAGGGGCCATGGTCTCCTCGGTCCTCCATGTGTCTCTTGGGCAAATGCAGGGTGTGAGGTGATGATTAAAGATGAGTACATGATTTGTACAATCACATCCTCAGGGAGACACAGCTGGTTCTCAGGTCTGTGGCTTCCTCATGAGAGAGGCTAGGGTGCCCGCTCCTCCTGGGCACTGAGGCTAGCAGATGGTGACCCCCAGCTGGGGAGGGGAGGAGGCACTATGACATAGTGTCCATTGGAGGGGACTGAGCTCATAGCAATCCCACTGAAAAATCACTTTTATTAGATAAAGGGCTTCCCCGGTGGCTCACTTAAGAAAACCTTCCTATCTCTCCTTGCTAGTCTTTGGGACTCTGCATTCAGGTGGCTATATCTTTCTGTGTCTCCTCTGCCTTTCTCTTCTCATCTATTTTCAAGGCCTCCTCAGACAGCCACTTTGCCTTTTTGCATTTATTTTTCTTGTGGATGATTTTGATCACCACCTCCTGTACAATGTTAGGAACCTCCATCCATAGGTCTTCTGGTACTCTGTGTGCCAGATCTAACCCTTGAATCTATTTGTCACTTCCAATGTATACTCACAAGAGATTTGAATAAAGCAAAGAAACAGAGGAAAACAATACAATGGGAAAAACTAAAGATGTCTTCAAGAAAATGAGGAATGCCAAGGGAACATTTTATGCAAAGACAGACATGATAAAGGACAGAAACATTATGGGACTAACTAAAGCAGAAGATATTAAGAAGAGGTGGCAAGAATACACAGAAGAACTGCTAAAAAAACTTAATAACCTGAATAACCACGATGGTGTGATCACTCACCTAGAGCCAGACATCCTGGAGTGCAGACACAGGGCCTTAGGAAGCAGCAATACGAGCAAAGCTGGTGGAGGTGATTAAATTCCAGCTGAGCTCTTTCAAATCCTAAATGATGGTACTGTTAAAGTGCTGCACTCAATATTCCAGCCAGTTTGGAAAATTTGGCAGTGGCCACAGGACTGGAAAAGGTCAGTTTTCATTTCAGTCCCAAAGAAGGCAATGCCAGACAATGTTCAAACCACTGCACAGCTGCATTCATTTCACAAGCTAGCAAGGTAATTCTCAAAATTCTTCAAGCTAGGCTTCAACAGTATGTGACCCAAAAACTTCACAGTCCAAACATTCGAACAGTTGATTCTAACTGCACAGTGATGCCACAAAGATGGTCAAGGCAAAGACACACAATGTGATTTTCTTATGTCTAAATATGTGAAACAAGACACTAACTGCAAAGTACAAACATATTTTAGCTTGAAAAAAACAAAATTGTCTTATATTTGAACATAAAATATCTTTCTGAATATGAAAAATAGGTTTTAAATGAAATCCATTCTTCATCTTCAGTCGTTTTGAGACTATGGAACAAAGAAAATAAACCTATGTTAACTGGAGCTGCTTAAGCTGTATCTTTTGCAGATTTCTTTTTTAAATTCCCTTACACTTTTATAGTCATAAATAGATATAACCGATAAGGTTTGGAGGAGACAAACTCTCCCTGCCATGTGACCCATCGCAGTTGACTTAGAGAGATGAGGATGGCAGGTGAGTTTGGAGGCCTCTTTAGGGGGATTATAAATGCCTCATTTCTCTGACCAAAACATCTGAATTGCACCCCATCCTAGAGGTATCAGGATGGAGCTTTGTGATATCAAGGCTCACCAAGGGCCATCATTGGCTGGGGAAGACACTGATCTTATAAACATGAGGGTGGGTCTACCTGGGGAGGGGTATATATAGGGGTGCTCAGGGGCTCTGGAGCAGACAACTGGGAGGCCTCAAAATGACGAAGGTGACTGGGAAGCCACAAGGCTCCAGAGGAATTATTAAACACTTGCTTCCTGTTACCTGGGACAAAAGGATGAAGTCCTCCTCTCAATTGATGTTCAAAAAAAAAAGAAAAAGAAAAAAGTCAAGGTGAGCTGAGCCCACCCAAACTCCTCTTGCTCATTGACCCCACCCCAGAAGACACCATCCCCTGTCCATGCCTGGCACATAACTGTGAGTGTGACCAATCACCTTCAGGCAAGGCTGACCAAGAAAACTTCTCAGAAAGTGCCCACCGCAAGAAAACCTTAAAAAAAAAAAAAAATCAGAGGCTCCAATCTCTGTAGCCAGTGCTCCAAGGTGAATGAAAAACTGAATCAGAACGGACCAGAAAAGGTCTAAGAGAATGTGGAGACCCTTGTCATTCCAGAGGGACCAGTGATCAGCCAGTGACTTTGGAGCATGGCTAGAGACCTCAGAAATCTCTGGGGGTCTTGCCGCTGAGTACTGGCCAACAGTACAGATGTTGACTAGTATACCTACTGCATACATTCCTATTGAAAATAAAATCAACCTGATGTGAAATTATGTTTGTCTCTGAGTTCTGTGAGAGTGGGGGTCAGAGACGACAGGGCAGGCATAAATGTGTGAAGAGGGACGGAGATGGGTCCTGTGGCATTGGAGATGGGACCAGAAGATCCAGTTTACCAGAAAGTAGGGGGAGAAGAACTGGTTCCAGACTCAGCTTCAAAGATATCTTCCCATGGGAGAAGAGGAAGAGACCTCGGTGCTTCTCTGTGTGACTGCAAAGATGGAAACTTAGCTGGGGAGCCATGTCATGTGTGGGGTGGCAGTGCCATTTGCTAAAAAAGCATAGAAAGAAGGTGTTCATAAATAGAAAGGAATATTGGCATTTGCAGCAACATGGAAGGTATACTATTAAGTAAAATAAGTCAGACAGAGATAGACAAATAATATAAGATATCACTCATAGAATCTAAAAACACCACAAACTAGAGATTATAACAAAAATGGAGGCTCACAGATACAGAGAACAAGCTACTGGTTACCAGCGGGGATGGGAAGAGGCAGGGGCAATACAGAGGTGGAGAAGTGGAAGGCACACCATGTTAGGTGTATGATGAGCTCAAGGATGTACTGTACAGCATGGGGAATAGACCCAGTACTCTGTAATAACTATAAATGGAAAGCAAACTTTTACAATTGTATGATAAGAAAGAAAATTAATGAAAGAGGGGAGGAAGGAGGGAAGAAAGGAAGAAAAACAATGGTGGTTTTGGAGGTCAAAAGCCAACATTGATTAGGCCCTTTTTTAGCAAAAAAAAGTCAGAGAAAGCAGTGTCTCCCCACTCCAGTACTCTTGCCTGGAAAATCCCATGGACAGAGGAGCCTGGAAGGCTGCAGTCCCTGATGACCAAGAGAGTTCACCTTCAGGTTTCACATTCATGCATTGGAGAAAGAAATGGCAATTCAATACAGTGTTCTTGGTTGGAGAATCCTAGGGACGGGTGAGCCTGGTGGGCTGCCATCTATGGGGTCCCACAGNTCGCTAGGAGTCAGACACGACTGAGCGACTTCCCTTTCACTTTTCACTTTCATGCATTGGAGAAGGAAATGGCAACCCACTCCAGTGTTCTTGCCTGGGGAATCCCAGGGACGGGTGAGCCTGGTGGGCTGCCATCTATGGGGTCCCACAGAGTCGGACATGACTGAAGTGACTTAGGAGCAGTAGCAGCAGCAACAATAAAGGAATTTATTTTATTCATTTTGTTTAAATTGTAGGCTTATTACTTTACAATATAGCAGTGGATTTTGCCATAGTTGACATAAATTCGACACTTGTGTACATATGTTTGCCATCCTGAAGCCCCCTACAACCTCCTTCCCCATCCCATCCCTCTGGAACATCCCAGTGCACCAGCCCCGAACACACTTTCTCATGCATTGAACCTGGACTGGTGATCTGTTTCACATATGATAATATACATGTTTCAATGCTAGTCTCTTAGAACAACCCACCATAGCCTTTTTCCACAGACTCTAAAAGTTTCCTTTGCTTTGCAGAAGATTTTAATTAGATCCCATTTGTTTATCTTTGCTTTTATTTCCAGTATACTGTAGTTGGATCATACAGGATCCTGCTGTGATTTATGTCGGAGAGTGTTTTGCCTATGATCTCCTCTAGGAGTTTTATAATTTCTGGTCTGTTTGAGTTTCCTGAGACATCCAGCGAGTTCCTGTTGGTGTTCTGTTTTACATATGGTATTGTAAGTTCCCATGTTACTATCTCCATACATCTCACCCTCTTCCTCCCCTCTCTCCATGTCCATTATTCTGTTCTCTATAATGTGGAGACCCTTGTCATTCCAGCGGGACCGGTGGTCAGCCAGTGACTTTGGAGCATGGCTAGAGACCTCAGAAATCTTTGGGGGTCTTGCCTCTGAGTACTGGCCAACAGTACAGATGTTGACTATTATACCTACTGCATACATTCCTAATGAAAATAGAATCAACCTGATGTAAAATTATGTTTGTCTCTGAGTTCTGTGAGAGTGGGGGGCAGAGAGGGCAGGGCAGGCATAAAGGTGTGAAGAGGGATGGAGATGGGTCCTGTGGTGTTGGAGATGGGACCAAAAGGTCCAGTTTGCCAGAAAGTAGGGGGAGAAGAACTGGTTCCAGACTCAGCTTCAAAGATATACTTCCCATGGGAGAAGAGGAAGAGACCTCGGTGCTTCTCTGTGTGACTGCAAAGATGGAAACTTAGCTGGGGAGCTATGTCATGTGTGGGGTGGCAGTGCCATTTGCTAAAAAAGCATAGAAATAAGGTGCTCATAAACAGAATGGAATATTGGCATTTGCAGCAACATGGAAGGTATACTATTAAGTAAAATAACTCAGACATAGATAGACAAATAATGTAAGATATCACGCATAGAATCTAAAAACACCACAAACTAGAGATTATAACAAAAATGGAGGCTTGCCGATACAGAGAACAAGCTACTGGTTACCAGCGGTGATGGGAAGAGGCAGGGACAATATAGAGGTGGAGAAGTGGAAGGCACACCATGTTAGGTGTATGATGAGCTCAAGGATGTACTGTACAGCATGGGGAATAGACCCAGTACTCTGTAATAACTATAAATGGAAAGCAAACTTTTACAATTGTATGATAAGAAAGAAAATTAATGAAAGAGGGGGAGGAAGGAGGGAAGAAAGGAAGAAAAATAATGGTGGTTTTGGAGGTCGAAAGCCAACATTTATTAGGCCCTTTTAGCAAAAGAATGTCAGAGAAGGCAGTGTCACCCCACTCCAGTACTCTTGCCTGGAAAATCGCATGGACAGAGGAGCCTGGAAGGCTGCAGTCCATGGAGTCGCTAAGAATTAGACACGACTGAGCGAGTTCACCTTCAGGTTTCACTTTCATGCATTGGAGAAAGAAATGGCAATTCAATCCAGTGTTTTTGGCAGAATCCCAGGGACGGGGGAGCCTGGTGGGCTGCCCAGAGAGTCGTACATGACTGAAGTGACTTAGCAGCAGTAGCAGCAGCAGCAACAAAGGAATTTATTTTATTCATTTTGTTTAAATTGTAGGCTTATTACTTTACAATATTGTAGTGGATTTTGCCATAGTTGACATAAATTCGCCACGTGTATACATATGTTTGCCATCCTGAAGCCCCCTCCCACCTCCTTCCCCATCCCATCCCTCTGGAGCATCCCAGTGCACCAGCCCCGAGCACACTATCTCATGCATTGAACCTGTACTGGTGATCTGTTTCACATATGATAATATACGTGTTTCAATGCTAGTCTCTCAGAACATCCCACCCTAGCCTTTTTCCACAGAGTCCAAAAGACTGATCTTTATGTCTGTGTCTCTTTTGCTGTCTCGTATACAGGTTTATAGTTACCCTCTTTCTAAATTCCATATATATGTGTTAGCATACTGTATTGGTATTTTTCTTTCTGACTTACTTCACTCTGTGTAATAGGCTCCAGTTTCATCCACCTCATTATAACTGATTCAAATGCATTCTTTTTCATGGCTGGGTGATATTCCATTGTGTATATGTACCACTGCTTTATTATCCATTCATCTGCTGATGGACTTCTGGGCTGCTTCCATGTCCTGGCTATTGTAAACAGTGCTGTGGTGAACATTGTGGTACATGTGTCTCTTTCAGTTCTGGTTTCCTCGGTGTGTATGCCCAGCAGTGGGATTGCTGGGTCATATGGCAGTTTTCATTCCAGGTTTATAACGAATCTCCACACTGTTTTCCATAGTGGCTGTACTAGTTTGCATTCCAATCAACAGTGCAAGAGGGTTCCCTTCTCCACACCCTCCCCAGCATTTATTTCTTGTAGGTTTTTGGATAGCAGCCNGTTTCCTTGGTGTGTATGCCCAGCAGTGGGATTGCTGGGTCATATGGCAGTTCTCATTCCAGGTTTATAACGAATCTCCGCACTGTTCTCCATAGTGGCTGTACTAGTTTGCATTCCAATCAACAGTGTAAGAGGGTTCCCTTTTCTCCATACCTTCCTCAGCATTTATTGCTTGTAGACTTTTGGATAGCAGCCATCCTGCCCAGCATGAGATGGTACCTCATTGTGGTTTTGATTTGCATTTCTCTGATAATGAGTGATTTTGAGCATCTTTGCATGTGTTTGTTAGCCATCTGTATGTCTTCTTTGGAGCAAAGGAATTTAGAATGGACCAGTGGGCTCCCAATGGTGGGGTGGGGGGAGTAGACCACATTCTGTGCAGGCATTATTGGGTGGCATTGCCCACGAAGAGTTTTATTACAATAATAAAACCAAGTAAACGCTGGTTCTGTTTTGATTACCATCTCCATACTCCATATTCTAAAATAATGTCAGTAATTAAGCACTTTTCCTC
>SJYD01055780.1:0-14356 GCA_006408635.1 Nanger granti
AGGTGCTCCCAACAGGAACGTCGGGAGGAGCATCAGGGCTTGGGACACCATTCCCCAAGACCCACAAATGCCTCGTCCAATGCAGATGACCTTCACAGCCCCACACTGCCTTGACGGTCACCCCTCTGCTCGACGCAGGGCACTCTGGCAGGTGTGACAGCATTTTAGACATCGAGGTCAAGCCACAGATCCCTGTGTCCGTCCGAATGGAGACTGACCCTGCTACTGCAGCTGATCAGGCAAGAAGCTGTGTACGTTTCCAGGCAAGATGAAGCCTGTCTCCTTTGTGGGAGCCTCAGGGGTACCCCAAGACCTAGGTCAGGACGGTCTAAGAAATCTAGGGCTCAGGCCTCAGCAAAAGTCGAAGACTAAGCACAGAGACGATTGGGGAGTAATCCCCACAGGAGCCTGACAACTGGCAAGGAGACGGGCTTTCCTGAGGCCACAGGGACGAGTGCCTGGGGTCCCCATAGTAATTCGAGAGGACCCCGACACAACTTGTGAAAAACCAAAACATTCTCCCCTGCAAGTGGGGTCAGGATATCAGCTTCTGTGGCATCTCGAGGGAAAGCACCTCTTCTCTCTTGGTCTTCCACAGTGTCGTTCACCTCCGTGCTGTGACCCAAGAAGTTTCTCACTATGCCCTTCCTCACTCCATGGGAACACCTAGGATTCCGCCATGAATGTAAAGAAGCCCCAGTATCCCTGATGAGCTCCAGATGTGGACCCCTTTCCTGCTCTGTTGGGAAAGGTTTCCCAGCACTTCCCTCATATCCCAACAGGAGACATTCGAACCGGGACTGTTGGGAGCAGCATCAGGGGCTTTGCCACCACTCCCCAAGACGCCCAATATCTCGTTCACTCCAGATGAACCTGACTGCCCTTCACTGGGTCGAGCGTCACCCCGAGACTCGAAGCCTGACACACTGGCACGTCTGACAGACCTGGGTGGTACCTCGAGGTCCAGTCACAGATCCCTGAGTCCACTCTTCGGGGAGACTTTCACAGCTAATGTAGCTGCAGAGGTAAGCTCAAATCTAAGCCTCCAGTCACGGCGAGGCCTGACTTTCCTGTGGGGGCTCCAAGGGAACCCCCAGATTTATGTCAGCATGGGCGAGGAAAGCTCAGGTACCAGGTTCAGCACCAGACGAGGACTAAGGACTCGGCGACGATTGAGAGGGAATCCACAAGGCGCAAGGTGACTCGCAAGAAGGCTGGCCTCTCCTGAGGCCACAGGGGCGGGTCCATGGGCTCCCCGTCGTAACACGAGAAACCCCGCCGCAACTCGAGAAATACCAGAAGCTTCTCACTTGCATGCAGGATGAGGCCTTTATCCATCGCGGCATCTCTTGGGAAATAACTCCTTCCCTCTTGGACCTCGAAGGGCTCTTTCCTCCCCTTACTGTGACACAGGAATTTCTTCACCCTACCCGTCTCAACTCGAGAGGAACAACAAGGGATCCGCTGCGACTCAACAGAGCCCTGTTTGCCCCTACCAAGCTCCAGATGATCCTCCCCTTTCCTGCTCCTTATGGAAATGTTCCCTGGAGTTTCATACGAATACCAAGAGGAGGTGCTCAAAACAGGAAAGTGGGGAGGAACTTCCGGGATTCGACCACCATTACTCAAGTCTCCCAAATGCCTCGTCCACTGCTGATGAACTTGAGAGCCACGCACCACCTTCACTGTCACCCCGAGACTAGACGCACGATGCACTGGCACGTGTTATAGCACTTTGGACCTCAAGAGCAAGCCACAGATCCCTCTGTCCGCTCGAAATAGAGCCTGACACTGCTGGTGCAGCTGGTCAGGCAAGTAGCCGTGCAGGTGCCCAGGTGAGACGAAGCCAGTCTCCTCTGTGGAAGCCTCAGGGGAACCCTCAAGACCTAAGTCAGAATGGTCGAGGGAAGCTCAGGCACTGGCCTCAGCACAAGTCGAAGACAGGGCACACAGAAACGATCGGGGAGGAATCCCCAAAGATGACTGGCAACTGGCACCGTGACTGTCTTCTCCTGAGGCCACAAGCCCGTTTCTGGGCTCCCCGTGATAACTCGAGAAACCCCGCTGTAACTGGAGAAACACCAGTAGTTTCTCCCTTACTGGCGTGTTGAGTCCCTTATCTCGTCTGGCGTCACGTGGGAAATCACCTGTTTCCTCTTTGACCTCGAAGGGCGCCTTCACTCCCTTGATGTGAGACAAGGAATTCCCGGCCACAGCTGCCGCACCCAAGAGGAACTCCAGTGGACCCGCTGCGACTCAAGAGGAGCCCAGTTTTCCCTGCTAAGCTCTAGATGATAGTCCCTTTTCCTGCTCCTTAATATAAGGCGTCCTGGGGCTTCCATCCCATCCCAAAATGAGGTGCTCGCAGTAGGAAATTCAGGACGAGGAAATGGGTTCCGGCCACCATTCTCCAAGACCTCCAAATGCCTTGTCCACTGCAGATGAACCTGACTGCCCTGCACTGACTTGACTGTCACCCCTAGGCTCGACGCCCGAAACACCTGCACGTGTGACAGCACTTTGGGTCTCTTGAGCAAGCCACAGATCTCTGTGGCCGCTCGATATGGAGCTTGACACTGCTGCTGCAGCTGGTCAGGCAAGTAGCCATGAACGTGTCCAGCCGAGACGAGGCTTGTCTTCTATGTGGGGCCCACAGGGATACAACAAGACCTAGGTCAGGATGGACGAGGAATGCTGAGGCTCCGGCCGCAGCAAAAGGCAAGGACTGAGAAGCGAGACGGTTAAGAAAGAAATCCCAGAGGCGCCTGGCAACTGGCACGGAGACAGTGAATCCTGAGTGCACAGGGGCGAGTCACAGGGTTCCCCGTTGTAACTCGAGAGGGCCCCGCCACAACTGTAGAGAAAGCAAAAGATTCTCCCATGCAAGCAGGATCAGGACCTCGTCAGCTTTGTCGTCTCGGGGGAAAGAACCTCTTCTCTCTTGGACCTACAATGTGTCGTTCACCTTCTTGCTGTGACACAAGAAGTTTCTCATGCCACCCGTCCTCACTCAAGGGGAACACCGAGGGTCCCGACATGAACGGAAATGAGCCCCAGTATCCCTGCTGGGCTCCAGATGATGGTCCCTTTCCTACTCTGAAGGGAAAGGTTTCCCAGTACTTCCCTCACATCACAACATGAGACACTCGAAACGGGACTCTCAGGAGAAGCATCACATGTCCTACCACCATTCTACAAGACCCCCAAATACCTCAATCACTCCAGATGAATCTGACTGTCCTGCACTCGGTCGACTGTCACCCCGAGGCTCGAATACTGACACACTGGCACTTGTGACACACCCAGCTGGTACCTCGTAGTCAAGTCACTGATCCCTGTGTCCACCCGACGGGGAGGCTTTCACACCTGTTACAGCTGCAGAGGAAAGCGCATGTGTACGTCTCCAGGCAAGACGAGGCCTGATTTCCTGTGGGGGCTCCTTGGGATGCCCAAGATTTATGTCAGCATGGGCGAGGAAAGCTCAGGTAGCAGCTTCAGCACCAGACGAGGACTGAGGACTCTGTGGTGACTGGGGAGGATACTGCAAAGGCGCATGGAAATTGGCAGGAAGACTGGCCTCTCCTGAGGCAACAGGGGCGGGTCCATGGGCTGCCGGTTGTAACTCGAGAAACCCCGCCGCAACACGAGAAATACCGGAAGCTGCTCCCTTGCAGGCGGCTTGAGGCCCTTATCCACTGTGGCATCCATGGGGAATTCATTCCTTTCCTCTTGGTTCAAGAAGGGCTCTCCCCCCCCTTGGTGCAACTCAGGAATTTCCTCGAACTACCCGTCTGAACTCGAGAGAAACAATAAGGGATTCGCTGCATCTCAACAGAGCGCTGTTTGCCCCTTATAAGCTCCAGATGATCGTCCCTTTTACTGCACCTTAGTGAAAAGATCCCTGGGGATTGGCTCGAACGCCAAGAGACGGTGCTCGCACTAGGAAAGTCGGGAGGAGCATCAGGGATTCGACCACCATTCACCAAGATGCGCAAATGCCTTGTCCACTGCACATGAACTTGACTTCCCTGCACTGCCTTGACTGTCAACCTGAGGCTCGAAGCAGGACACACTGGCACGTGTGACAGCACTTTGGACCTCGAGAGCAAGCCACAGATCCCTCAGTCCACTCTACGTGGAGCCTGACACTGCTGTTGCAGCTGATCAGGCAAGTAGTCGAGCACGTGTCCAGGTGAGACGAAGCCTCTCTCCACTGTTGGAGCCTCAGGGGAACCCCAAGACCTAGGTCAGGACGGTCGAGGGAAGCTCAGCCACTGGCCTCAGCACAGGTCGAGGACAGGGCACCCAGATATGATTGGATAGGAATCCCCAGAGGGAACTGGCAACTCGCACGGAGACCATCCTCTCCTGAGGCCACAGGTGCGCGTCCCTGGGCTCCCCGTCGTAAGTCAAGAAAACCTGTCGCAACTCGAGAAACACCAGTAGTTTCTCCCTTGCAAGCGGGGTGAGGCTCTTATCCGATCCGGCGTCTCGTGGGAAATCACCCCTTCCCTCTTGGACCTCGAAGGGCTCCTTCACTCCCTTGCTGTGACAGAAGGAGTTCACAGCCACAACCGTCCTACACAAGAATCCCAATGGACACGCTGCGACTCAAGAGGAGCCCAGTTTGTCCCTGCAAATCTCTAGATGATAGTCCCTTTTCCTGCTCCTTAGTCTAAGGTGTCCTGGGGATTCCGTCGCATCCCAAAAGGAAGTGCCCGCAGTAGGAACGTCGGGAGGATCATCTGGGGTTCGGCCACCATTCTCCAAGAATCTCAAATGCCTTTTCCACTGCAGATGAACCTGTCTACCCTGCACTGACTTGACTGTCGTCTGGAGGCTCGACCCCTGAAACACCTGCACGTGTGACAGCACTTTGGGCCTCGAGGGCAAGCCACAGATCTCTGTGTCCGCTTGACAGGGAGCCTGATACTGCTGCTGCAGCTGATCAGGCAAGTAGCTGTGCACGTGTCCAGGCGAGAGGAGGCCTGTCTCCTCTATCGGGCCCTCAGGGTTACACCAAGATGTAGGTCAGGACGGTCGAGGAAAGCTCAGGCTCTTCAATCAGACAAAGTTGAGGACTGAGCACCGAGACGATTAGTAAAGAATCCCCAGAGGCGCTTGGCATCTGGCAAGGAGACTGTCCAAATCTGAGTGCACAGGGGTGAGTCCATGGGTTCCCCGTTGTAACTCGAGAGGACCCCGACACAACTTGTGAAAAACCAAAACATTCTCCCCTGCAATTGGAGTCAGGACCTCGGCTTCTGTGGCGTCTCGAGGGAAAGCACCTCTTCTCTCTTGGACCTCCACAGTGTCGTTCACCTCTTTGCTGTGACCCAAGAAGTTTCTCACGTGCCCTTCCTCACTCCATGGGAACACCTAGGATTCCACCATGAATGTAAAGAAGCCTCAGTATCCCTGATGAGCTCCAGATGTGGACCCCTTTCCTGCTCTGTTGGAAAAGGCTTCCTAGCACTTCCCTCATATCCCAACAGGAGACACTCGAACCGGGACTGTTGGGAGCAGCATCAGGGGCTTTGCCACCACTCCCCAAGACGTCCAAATATCTCGTTCACTCCAGATGAACCTGACTGCCTTTCACTGGGTCGAGCGTCACCCCGAGACTCGAAGCCTGACACACTGGCACGTCTGACAGACCTGGGTGGTACCTCGAGGTCCAGTCACAGATCCCTGAGTCCACTCTTCGGGGAGACTTTCACAGCTGATGTAGCTGCAGAGGTAAGCTCAAGTCTAAGCCTCCAGTCACGGTGAGGCCTGATTTTCCTGTGGAGGCTCCAAGAAAACCCCCAGATTTATGTCAGCGTGGGCGAGGAAAGCTCAGGTACCAGGTTCAGCACCAGATGAGGACTGATAACTCGGCGACGACTGAGGAGGAATCCGCAAGGCGCATGGCAAATGGCAAGAAGGCTGGCCTCTCCTGAGGCCACAGGGGCGGGTCCATGGGCTCCCCGTCATAACACGAGAAACCCCGCCGCAACTCGAGAAATACCAGAAGCTTCTCACTTGCATGCCGGATGAGGCCTTTATCCATCGCTGCATCTCTTGGGAAATCACTCCTTCCCTCTTGGACCTCGAAGGGCTCTTTCCTCCCCTTACTGTGACACAGGAATTTCTTCACCCTACCCGTCTCAACTCGAGAGGAACAACAAGGGATCCGCCGCGACTCAACAGAGCCTTGTTTGCCCCTCCCAAGCTCCAGATGATCCTCCCCTTTCCTACTCCTTATGGAAATGTTCCCTGGAGTTTCATACGAATACCAAGAGGAGGTGCTCGAAACAGGAAAGTGGGGAGGAACTTCCGGGATTCGACCACCATTCCCCAAGTCGCCCAAATGCCTCGTCCACTGCTGATGAACTTGAGAGCCACGCAACGCCTTCACTGTCACCCCGAGACTCGACGCACGACGCACTGGCAAGTGTTACAGCACTTTGGACCTCTAGAGCAAGCACAGATCCCTCTGTCTGCTCGAAATAGCGCCTGACACTGCTGGTGCAGCTGGTCAGTCAAGTAGCCATGCAGGTACCCAGGTGAGACGAAGCCAGTCTCCTCTGTGGAAGCCTCAGGGGAACCCTCAAGACCTAGGTCAGGACGGTCGAGGGAAGCTCAGGCACTGGCCTCAGCACAAGTCAAAGACAGGGCACACAGAAACGATCGGGGAGGAATCCCCAAAGATGACTGGCAACTGGCACCGTGACTGTCTTCTCCTGAGGCCACAAGCCCGTTTCTGGGCTCCCCGTGATAACTCGAGAAACCCCGCTGTAACTCGAGAAACACCAGTAGTTTCTCCCTTGCAAGCGAGTTGAGTCCCTTATCTCATCTGGCGTCACGTGGGAAATCACCTGTTCCCTCTTTGACCTCGAAGGGCTCCTTCACTCCCTTGATGTGAGACAAGGAATTCCCGGCCACATCTGCCGCACCCAAGAGGAACTCCAGTGGACCCGCTGCGACTCAAGAGGAGCCCAGTTTTCCCTGCTAAGCTCTAGATGATAGTCCCTTTTCCTGCACCTTAATATAAGGCGTCCTGGGGCTTCCATCCCATCCCAAAATGAGGGGCTCGTAGTAGGAAATTCGGGACGAGGAAATGGGTTCCGGCCACCATTCTCCAAGACCTCCAAATGCCTTGTCCACTGCAGATGAACCTGACTGCCCTGCACTGACTTGACTGTCACCCCTAGGCTCGACGCCCGAAACACCTGCACGTGTGACAGCACTTTGGGTCTCTTGAGCAAGCCACAGATCTCTGTGGCCGTTCGATATGGAGCTTGACACTGCTGCTGCAGCTGGTCAGGCAAGTAGTCATGAACGTGTCCAGCCGAGACGAGGCTTGTCTTCTATGTGGGGCCACAGGAATACAACAAGACCTAGGTCAGGATGGACGAGGAATGCTGAGGCTCCGGCCGCAGCAAAAGGCGAGGACTGAGAAGTGAGACGGTTAAGAAAGAAATCCCAGAGGCGCCTGGCAACTGGCACGGAGACAGTGAACCCTGAGTGCACAGGGGCGAGTCACAGGGTTCCCCGTTGTAACTCGAGAGGGCCCCGCCACAACTGTAGAGAAAGCAAAAGATTCTACCCTGCAAGCAGGGTCAGGACCTCGTCAGCTGTGGCGTCTCGGGGGAAAGAACCTCTTCTCTCTTGGACCTACAATGTGTCGTTCACCTTCTTGCTGTGACACAAGAAGTTTCTCATGCCACCCTTCCTCACTCGAGGGGAACACCGAGGGTCCCGACATGAACGGAAATGAGCCCCAGTATCACTGCTGGGCTCCAGATCATGGTCCCTTTCCTGCTCTGTAGGGAAAGGGTTCCCAGTACTTCCCTCACATCACAACATGAGACACTCGAACCAGGACTCTCAAGAGCAGCATCACAGGTCTTGCCACCATTCTCCAAGACCCCCAAATACCTCATTCACTCCAGATGAATCTGACTGTCCTGCACTCGGTCGACTGTCACCCCGAGGCTCGAATACTGACACACTGGCACTTGTGACACACCCAGCTGGTACCTCGTAATCAAGTCACTGATCCCTGTGTCCACCGGACGGGGAGGGGTTCACATTTGGTGCAGCTGCAGTGGCAAGCGCATGTGTACGTCTCCAGGCAAGACGAGGCCTGATTTCCTGTAGGGGCTCCTTGGGATGCCCTAGATTTATGTCAGCATGGGAGAGGAAAGCTCAGGTAGCAGCTTCAGCACCAGACGAGGACTGAGGACTCGGCGGTGACTGGGGAGGATACCGCAAATGCACATGCAACTGGCAGGAAGACTGGTCTCTCCTGAGGCAACAGGGGCGGGTCCATGGGCTGCTTTCTGTAACTCGAGAAACCCCGCCGCAACACGAGAAATACCAGAAGCTGCTCCTTTGCAGGCAGCTTGAGGCCCTTATCCACTGTGGCATCCCTGGGGAAACCACTCCTTTCCTCTTGGTCCAAGAAGGGCTCTTACCCCCCCCTCCACCTTGGTGCGACTCAGGAATTTCCTCGCACTACCCGTCTGAACTCGAGAGGAACAGTAAGGGATTCACTGCATCTCAACAGAGCACTGTTTCGATCTTATAAGCTCTAGATGATCATCCCTTTTCCTGTTTCTTAGTGAAAAGTTCCCTGGAGATTCGTTCGAACACCTAGAGGACGTGCTCCCAACAGGAAATTCGGGAGGAGCATCAGGGTTTCAGCCACCGTTCACCAAGTTGCGCAAATGCCTTGTCCACTGCACATGAACTTGACATCCCTGCACTGCCTTGACTGTCACCCTGAAGCTCGAAGCAGGACACACTGGCACGTGTGACAGCACTTTGGACCTCGAGAGCGAGCCACAGATCCCTCTGTCCGGTCGACATGGAGCCTGACACTGCTGCTGCAGCTGGTCAGGCAAGTAGTCGAGCACGTGTCCAGGTGAGACGAAGCCTCTCTCCACTGTTGAAGCCTCAGTGAAACCCCAAGACTTAGGTCAGGACGGTCAAGGGAAGCTCAGCCACTGGCCTCAGCACAGGTCGAGGACAGGGCACCCTGATATGATTGGATAGGAATCCCCAGAGGGGATTGACAACTCGCATGGAGACCATCCTCTCCTGAGGCCACAGGTGTGCGTCCCTGGGCTCCCTGTCGTAAGTCGAGAAACCCTGTCACAACTCGAATAACACCAGTAGTTTCTCCTTGCAAGCGGGTTAAGTCTCCTATCTTATCCGGCATCTCGTGGGAAATCACCCCTTCCCTCTTGGACCTCGAAGGGCTCCTTCAGTCTCTTGTTGTGATACAAGGAATTCCTGTCCACAACCGTCCCACCCAAGAATCCCAGTGGACACGCTGCGACACAAGAGGAATCCAGTTTGCCCCTGCTAATCTCTATATGATAGTCACTTTTCCTGCTCCTTAGTCTAAGGTGTCCTGGGGCTTCCGTCGCATCCCAAAAGGAAGTGCTCGCAGTAGGAATGTCAGGAGGATCATTTGACGTTCGGTCACCATTCTCCAAGTCCCACAAATGCTTTTCCACTGCAGATGATCCTGTCTGCCCTGTACTGACTTGACTGCCCTCTGGAGGCTCGACCCCTGAAAAACCTGCACTTTTGACAGCACTTTGGGCCTCGAGGGCAAGACACAGATCCCTGTGTCCGCATGATAGGGAGCCTGATACTGCTGCTGCAGCTGGTCAGGCGAGTAGCTGTGAATGTGTCATTCGAGAAGAGGCCTGTCTCGTCTATCGCACCCTCAAGAGTATACCAAGATGTAGGTCAGGACGGTCAAGGAAAGCTCAGGCTCTGGAATCAAAAAAAGTCGAGGACTGAGCACCAAGATGACTAGTAAAGAATCCGCAGAGGCGCTTGTAATCTAGGAAAGAGACTGTCCAATTCTGAGTGCAAAGGAGCGAGTCCCTGGATTCCACGTTATAACTCGAGAGGACCCCGACACCACTTGTGAAAAACCAAAACATTCTCCCCTGCAAGTGGGGTCAGGACCTAGGCTTCTGTGGCATCTCGAGGGAAACAACCTCTTCTCTCTTGGACCTCCATAGTGTCGTTCACCTCCGTGCTGTGACCCAAGAAGTTTCTCATTATGCCTGTCCTCACTCTATGCTAACACCTAGGATTCCGCCATGAATGTAAAGAAGCCCCAGTATCCCTGATGAGCTCAAGATGTGGAGCCCTTTCCTGCTGTGTTGGGAAAGGTTTCCCAGCACTTCCCTCACATCCCAACAGGAGACACTCGAACCGGGACTGTTGGGAGCAGCATCAGGGGCTTTGCCACCACTCCCCAAGACGCCCAAATATCTCGTTCACTCCAGATGAACCTGACTGCCCTTCACTGGGTCGAGTGTCACCCTGAGACTCGAAGCCTGACACACTGGCACGTCTGACAGACCTGGGTGGAATCTCGAGGTCAAGTCACAGATCCCTGTGTCCACTCTTCGGGTAGACTTTCACAGCTGATGTAGCTGCAGAGGCAAGCGCATGTCTAAGCCTCCAGTCACGGCGAGGCCTGACTTTCCTGTGGGGGCTCCAAGGGAACCCCCAGATTTATGTCAGCTTGGGCGAGGAAAGCTCAGCTACCAGGTTCAGCACCAGAGGAGGATTGAGGACTCGGCGATGACCGGGGAGGAATCCGCAAAGACGCATGGCAACTGGCAAGAATGATGGCCTCTCCTGAGGCCACAGGGGCGGGTCCATGGGCTCCCCATCGTAACACGAGAAACCCCGCCGCAACTCGAGAAATACCAGATGCTTCTCACTTGCATGCCGGATGAGGCCTTTATACATCGCGTCATCTCTTGGGAAATCACTCCTTCCCTCTTGAACCTCGAAGGGTTCTTTCCTCCCCTTGCTGTGACACAGGAATTTCTTCGCTCTACCCGTTTCAACTCGAGACGAACAAAAAGGGATCCGCTGCGATTCAACAGAGCCCTGATTGCTCCTCCCAAGCTCCAGATGATCGTCCCCTTTCCTGCTCCTTATGGAAATGTTCCCTGGAGTTTCATACGAATACCAAGAGGAGGTGTTCGAAACAGGAAAGTGGGAAGGAACTTCAGGATTTCTGCCACAGTTCCACAAGTCTCCCAAATTCCTCGTCCACTGCTGATGGACTTGAGACCCCCGAAGTGCCTTCACTGTCACCCCGAGGCTCGACGCACGACACACTGGCACGTGTTACAGCACTTTGGACCTCGAGAGCAAGCCACAGATCCCTCTGTCTGCTCGAAATAGAGCCTGACACTGCTGGTGCAGCTGGTCAGGCAAGTAGCCGTGCAGGTGCCCAGGTGAGCTGAAACCAGTCTCCTCTGTGGAAGCCTCAGGGGAACCCTCAAGTCCTAGGTCAGGACGGTCGAGGGAAGATCAGGCACTGGCCTCAGCACAAGTTGAAGACAGGGCACACAGAAACGATCGGGGAGGAATCCACAAAGATGACTGGCAACTGGCACAGTGACTTTCTTCTTCAGAGGCCACAGCTGCCCGTTTCTGGGCTACCCGTGATAACTTGAGAAACCCCTCTGCAACTCGAGTAACACTAGTAGTTTCTCCCTTTCAAGCGAGTTGAGTCCCTTTTCTCGTCCGGCGTCACGTGGGAAATCACTTCTTCCTTCTTTGACCTCAAAGGGCGCCTTCACTCCATTGCTGTGAGACAAGGAGTTCCCCGCCACAGCCGCCGAACCCAAGAGAAACACCAGTGGATCTGCTGCGACTCAAGAGGAGCCCAGTTTTCCCTGTTATGCTCTAGATGTTAGTCTCTTTTCCTGCTCCTTAATATAATTTGTCCTGGGTCTTTCACCCCATCCCAAAAAGTGGTCCTTGCAGTAGGAAATTCGGGAGGACGAAATGGGTTCCGGCCACCATTCTCCAAGACCCCCAAATGCCTTGTCCACTGCAGATGAACCTGACTGCCCTGCAATGACTTGACTGTCACCCCTAGGCTCGACGCCTGAAACAACTGCACGTGTGACTGCACTTTGGGTCTCTTGCACAAGCCACTAATACCTGTGGCCGCTCGACATGGAGCTTGACACTGCAGCTGCAGCTGGTCAGGCAAGTAGCCATGAACGTGTCCAGCCGAGACGAAGCTTGTCTTCTGTGTGGGGCCCACATGGATATAACAAATCCTAGGTCAGGATGGACGAGGAATGCTCAGGCTCTGGCCTCAATAAAAATCGAGGACTGAGAAGCGAGACGATTAAGGAAGAAATCCCAGAGGCGCCTGGCAACTGGCACGGAAACAGTGAATCCTGAGTGCACAGGGGTGAGTCACAGGGTTCCGTGTTGTAACTCGGGAGAGCCCCGCCACAATTTTAGAAAAACCAAAATATTCTGCCCTGCAAGCGGGGTCAGGACCTCGTCTGCTGTGGCGTCTCGGGAGAAAGAACCTCTTCTCTCTTCGACCTACAATGTGTCGTTCACCTTCTTGCTGTGACACAAGAAATTTCTCATGCCACCCGTCCTCATTAGAGGGGAACACCGAGGGTCCCGCCATGAATGGAAAGAAGCCCCAGTATCCGTGCTGAGCTCTAGATGAGGGGCGCTTTCCTGCTCTGTAGGGAAAGGATTCCCAGTACTTCCCTCACATCCCAAGAGGAGAAACACGAACCAGGACTGTTGGGAGCACCATCAGGGTTCTTGCAACCATTCCCCAATACCCCCTAATACCTCGTTCACTCCAGATGAACATGACTGCCCTACACTGGGTCGACTGTCACCCTGAGGATCGAAATCTGACACACTGGAACGTGTGACAGAGCTGGGTGGATCCTCATGGTCAAGGTACAGATCCCTGTGTCCACACTATGGGTAGCCTTTCACAGCTGCTGCAGCTGCAGTAGCAAGCGCAAGTGTACGTCTCCAGTTACGACGAGGCCTGACTTTCCTGTGGGTTCTCCATGGGAACCCCAAGTTTTATGTAAGCATGAGCGAGGTAAACTCATGTACCAGATTCATCACCAGACGAGGATTGAGGTTTTGGGCTCAGGAATCACCAAAGGTGCATGGCAACTATCAAGAAGCCTGGCCTCTCCTGAGGCCACAGGGGCGGGTCCATGGGCTCCACATCGTAACACGGGAAACCCTGCCACAACCCGAGAAATAGCAGAAGCTTCTCCCTTGCAATCGGGGTGAGGCCCTTATCCACTGCAGCATCTCTGGGGAAATCACTCTTTCCCTCTTGGACCTCGAAGGGCTCTTTCACCCCATTGCTGTGACCCAGGAATTTCCCCGCCATACCCATCTCATCTCCAGAGGAACAACAAGGGATCCGCTGTGACTCCACAGAGCCCTGTTTGCCCCTGATAAGCTCCAGGTGATTGTCCGATTATCTGCCCCTTAGGGAAATGTTCCCTGGAGATTCGCTCAATTATCAAGAGGAGGTGCTCGCAACAGAAAAGAATACCCATCTCATCTCCAGAGGAACAACAAGGGATCCGCTGTGACTCCACAGAGCCCTGTTTGCCCCTGATAAGCTCCAGGTGATTGTCCGATTATCTGCCCCTTAGGGAAATGTTCCCTGGAGATTCGCTCAATTATCAAGAGGAGGTGCTCGCAACAGAAAAGTCGGGAGGAGCATCAGGAGTTCGGCCACCATTCACCAAGACACCCAAATGCCTTGTGCACTGCAGATGAACTTGACAGGCTCGCACTGCCTTGACTTTCATCCCAAAGCTCGACACCCGACACACTGGCCGTGTGACAGCACTTTGGGTCTCAAGAGCAAGCCACAGATCGCTCTGTCCGCTCGACATGGAGCCTGGCACTGCTCCTGCAGCTCGTCAGGCAAGTAGCCATGCCCGTGTCTTGGCGAGACGAGGCCAGTCTACTCTGTGGGGCCCTCAGGGGTACACCAAGTCCTAGGTCAGGACGGTCGAGGAAACCTCAGGCTCCAGCCTCTACAAAATTCGAGGACTGAGCACTGAGACGATTAGGGAAGGATCCCCAGAGGCGCTTGGCAACTGGCACGGAGACTGTCCAATCCCGAGTACACAGGGGCGAATCCCTGGGTTCCACGTTTTAACTCAAGAGGACCCCGCTACATCTTGAGAAAACCCATAAGATTCTCCCCTGCAAGCAGGGTGAGGACCTCGTCTGCTGTGGCGTCTCGGTGGAAAGAACCTCTTTTCTCTTGGACCTCCAAGCTGTCGTTCACCTTCCTGCTGTGATCCAAGAAGTTTCTCGAGATGCACGTCCTCACTTGAGAGGAACAGCGTGGTTCCGCCATAAATTTCAAGGAGCCTTAGTATACCAGCTGGGCTCCAGATGAGGGTCCCTTTCCTTTTCTGTTGGAAAACGGTTCCCAGAATTTCCCTCACATCCCAATAGGAGACACTCGAACCAGGACTGTCGGGAGCAGCATCAGAGGTCTTGCCACCAT
>SJYD01055780.1:14994-43028 GCA_006408635.1 Nanger granti
GAAAACGGTTCCCAGAATTTCCCTCACATCCCAATAGGAGACACTCGAACCAGGACTGTCGGGAGCAGCATCAGAGGTCTTGCCACCATTCCCCAAGACCCCCAAATACCTCCTTCACTCCAGGTGAACCTGACTGTCCTGCACTGGGTCGACTGTCACCCGGAGGCTCGAATCCTGACACACTGGCACGTGTGACTCACCTGGGTGGTACTTTGAGGTCAAGTCACAGATCCCTGTGTCCACTCGACGTGGAGCCTATGCCACCATTCCCCAAGACCCCCAAATACCTCCTTCACTCCAGGTGAACCTGACTGTCCTGCACTGGGTCGACTGTCACCCGGAGGCTCGAATCCTGACACACTGGCACGTGTGACTCACCTGGGTGGTACTTTGAGGTCAAGTCACAGATCCCTGTGTCCACTCGACGTGGAGCCTTTCACAGCTGCTGCAGCTGCAGAGGCAAGCGCAAGTGTAGGTCTCCAGGCAAGACGATGCCTGACTCTCCTGTGGAGGCTCCATGGGAACCCCATGATTTATGTCTGAATTGGTGAGGAAAGCTCAGTTACAGGATTCAGCACCAGAGCAGGACTGAGGACTTTGCCTTGACTGGGGAGGAATCCCGAAAGGCACATGGCAACTGGCAAGAAGACTGGCCTCTCCTGAGGCCACAGGGGCGGGTCCATGGTTTCCCCATCGTAACTCTAGAAACCCCGCCGCAACTCGACAAATACCAGAAGCTTCTCCATTGCAAGCCGGGTGAGGCACTTATTCAATAAGGCATCTCTGGTGAAATCACTCCTTCCCTCTTGGATCTCGAAGGGATCTTTCACCCCCTTGATCTGACCCAGGAATTTCCCGCCCTAACCATATCAACTCGAGAGGAAGGATAGGAGATCCATGCAATTCAACAGAGCCCTGTTTGCCCCTGCTAATCTCCAGATGATCCTCCTCTTTACTGCCTTTCAATCTGGAGGAGCATGAGGGTTTCGGCCACCATTCACCAAGACCTCCAAATGCCTTGTCCACTGCACATGAACTTGACAGCACCTCACTGCCTTGACAGTCACTCCGAGGATAGACGCACGACACCCTGGCACGTGTGAAGGCACTTTGGACCTTGAGAGCAAGCCACGGATCCCTCTGTTCGCTCGACATGGAGCCTGACATTGCTGCTGCAGCTGGTCAGGCAAGTCGCTGTGCACGTGTCCAGCTGAGACGAAGCCGGTCTCCTCTGTCAGAGCCTCAGCGGAACCCCCAAGACCTACGTCAAGATGGTCGAGGGAAGCTCAGGTACTGGCCTCATCACAAATCGAGGACATGGCACACTGAGACGAATGGGGAGGAATCTTTAGAGGTGACTGGCAAATGGCACGGAGACTCTCCTCTAATAAGGCCACAGGGGTGCGTCCCTAGGCTCCCTGTCGTACCTCGAGAAACCATGCCATAACTCGGGAAATATCAGAAGCTTCTCCTTTGCAAGTGGGGTGAGGCTCTTATCTGATCCGGCATCTCGTGGGAAATCACCCCTTCCCTCTTGGATCTCGAAGGGCACCGTCACTCCCTGCTGTGACAGAAGGAGTTCCCTGCCACAAACGTCTCACCCAAGAGGAACCCCAGTGGACCCGCTACGACTCAAGAGGAGCCCAGTTTGCCCCTGCTAAGTTCTAGATAATAGACCCTTTTCCTGCTCCTTAGTATAAAGTGTCCTGGGACTCCCTTCGCATCCTAAAACGAGGTGCTCTCTGTAGGAACGTCGGGAGGAGCATCTGATTTTTGGCCACCATTCGCCAGGACACCCAAATGCCTTGTCCACTGCAGATAAACCTGTCTGCCCTGTACTGCCTTGACTGTCACCCCGAGGCTCGACCCCGAAAACATCTTCGTGTGTGACAGCACTTTGGGCCTCGAGGGCAAGCCACAGATCCCTGTGTCCACACGACAGGGAGCCTGACACTGCTGCTGCACTGGTAAGGCAAGTCGCTATGCACGTGTCCAGGCGAGATGAGGCCTAACTCCTCTGTGGGGCCCTGAGAGTTAATCCAAGAACTAGTTCAGGGCGGTCGAGGAAAGCTCAGGCTCCGGCCTCAGCAAAGATCGAGGACTGAGCACCGAGACGACTAGGGAAGAATCCCCATAAGCGTCTGGAATCTGGCACGGAAACTGTCCAAAATGAGTGCATAGGGGCGAGTCCATGGGTTCCCTGTTGTAACTCGAGAGGACCCCGCCACAACTTGAGAAAAATCAAAAGATATTCCCATGCAAGTGGGGTGAGGACCTCATCTGCTGTGTCGTCTTGGGGGAAAGAACCTTTTAGCTCTTGGACCTCCAAAGTGTCGATCACCTTCTTGCTGTGACCCAAGAAGTTTCTCGCGCCACCCATCCTCACTTGAGGGGAACACCGAAGTTCCCGCCATGAATGTAAAGGAGCCCCCGTATCCCTGCTGAGCTCCAGATGAGGGTCACTTTCCTGTTCTGACGAGAAAGGGTTCCCAGCATTTCCCTCACATGCCAACAGGAGACAGTCGAACCAGGACTGTCAGGAGCAGCATCAGGGGACTTGCCACCATTCCCTAAGACCCCCAAATCAGGTTCACTCCAGATGAACCTGATTGCCCTACACTGGGTCGACGATCATCCTGAGGCTTGAAGCCTGACACACAGGCACGTGTGACAGACCTGGGTAGATCCTCAAGGTCAAGGCACAGACCTCTATGTCCAGTCGACGGGGAGTCTTTCACATTGCTGCAGTTTCAGGAGCAAGCACAAGTGTACCTCTCCAGTCATAAGGAGGCCTGCCTTTCCTGTGTGGGCTTCATGGGAACGACAATATTTATGTCAGCATTGGCGAGGTAAGTTCAGATACCAGCTTCAACACCAGACGAAAACAGGATTTGGTGATGACTGGGGAGGAATCTCCAATGTCGCATGGCAACTGGCAAGAAGATTGGCCTCTCCTGAGGCCACAGGTGCGGGTCTGTGGGCTACCCGTCGTAACTCGAGAAACCGTGCCACAACTCGAGAAATACCAGAAGCTACCCCTTTGCAAGCGGGTTGAGGTCCTTATCCACTGTGGCATCTCTGGGAAAATCATTCCTTCCCTCTTGGACCTCAAAGAGCTCTTTCACCCCCTTGCTGGGACCCAGGAATTTCCCCACTCTGCGGGTCTCAACGAGAGAGGAACAAGGGATCTGATGCGACTCAACAGAGACTTGTTTGCTACTGCTAAGCTCTAGATGATCGTACCCATTCCGTACCCTTACAGAAAGTTTTCCTGGGGCTTCGCTCGAATACCAAGAGGGGGTGATCACAACAGGAATCTCGGGGGAAGCATTAGGGGTTCGGCCACAATTCACCAAGTCCCCCAAATACCTTGTCCACTGCAGATGAACTAAAGTGCCTCGCAATGCCTTTTGCTGTCACCCCGAGACTCAAAGCACGACACACTGGCACGTGTGACTGCACTTTGGACCTCGAGGTCAAGCCACAGTTCCCTCTGTACGCTGGACATGGAGCCTGACACTGCTGCTGCAGCTGGTCAGGCAAGTAGCCATGCACGTGTCCAAGTGAGACGGAGCCTGTCTTCTCTGCGGGAGCCTCAGGGGAAACCCCAAGACCTAGATCAGGACTGTCGAGGGAAGATCAGGCACTGGATTCAGTAAACTTAGAAGACGGGGCACCCAGAGACGATTGGGGAGGATTTCCCAGAGGTGACGGGCAACTGGAATGGAGACTGTCCTCTCCTGAGGCCACAGGTGCTCGTCCCGGGGCTCACCGTCATAACTCGAGAAACCTTGCCTCAACTCGAGAAAAACCAGAAACTTCTCCCTGGCAAGCGGGGTGAGGCCCTTATCCTATCCAGTGTCTGGTGGCAAATAACCCCTTCACTCTTGGACCTCGAAGGGCTCCTTCAATCCCTTGCTGTAACACACGGAGTTCCCGGGTACAGCCTTCGCACCCAAGAGGATCTGCAGTGGACCAGCTGCGACTCAAGAGGAGCCTAGTTTGCCCCTGCTAAGCTCTAGGTGATAGTCTCTTTTCCTGCTCCTTAGTATAAAGTGTCCGGGGGCTTCCATCACATCCCAAAAGGAGGTGCTTGCAGTAGGAAATTCGGGATGAGCATCTGGGGTTCGGCCACCATTCTCCAAGACACCCAATTGCGTTGTCCATTGCAGATGAACCTGTCTGCCGTGCACTGCCTTGACTGTCACCACGAGGCTCGACGTCCCAAACACCTGCACGTGTGACAGCACTTCGAGCCTATTGTGCAAACCACAGATTCCTATGTCCGTTCCACATGGAGCCTGACACAGCTCCTGCAGCTGGTCAGGCAAGTAGCCCTGCACGTGTCAAGGCGAAGCGAGGCCTGTCTTCTCTGTGAGGCCCTCAGGGGGACACCAAGACTTAGGTCAGGTCGGTCGAGGAAAGCTCAGTCTCCGGCCTCAGCAAAAGTCGAGGACTGAGCACCGAGACGATTAGGGAAGAATCCCCAGATGCACCTGGAAACTGGCAGGGAGACTGTCCAATCCTGAGTGCATAGGGGCGAGTCCCTGAGTTCCCCATTGTAACTTGAGAGGACTCCACCACAACTTGAGAAAAAGCAAAAGATTCTCCCTGCAAGCGGGGAAGGACCTCGTTGTCTGTGGCGTCTCTGGGGAAAGAACATCTTCTCTCTTGGACCACCAAAGTGTCGTTCACCTTCTTGCTGTGACCCAAGAAGTTTCCCACGCCACCCGTCCTCACTCGAGGGGAACATTGAAGTTCCCGCCATGAATATAAAGGAGCCCCTGTATCCCTGCTGAGCTCCAGATGAGGGTCCCTTTCCTGCTCTTTCGAGACAGA
The DNA here is from genome assembly GCA_006408635.1 of Nanger granti. NCBI lineage: Eukaryota > Metazoa > Chordata > Mammalia > Artiodactyla > Bovidae > Nanger > Nanger granti. The sequence continues at coordinate 19,834 of SJYD01055780.1, forward strand.
TTTCCCAGCATTTCCCTCACATCCCAACAGGAGACAGTCGAACCAGGAGTTGTCGGGAGCAGCATTAGGGGACTTGCCACCATTCCCCAAGACCCCCAAATATCTCGTTCACTCCAGATGAACCTGATTGCCCTGCACTGGGTAGACTGTCACCCTGAGGCTCGAAGCCTGACACACTGGCACGTGTGACCCACCCGGGTGGTACGTTGAGGTCAAGTCACAGATCCCTGCGTCCACTCGATGGGGTGCCTTTCATAGCTGCTATAGCCTCAGAAACAAGCGCCAGTGTACATCTCCAGGCAAGACGAGGCCTGACTTTCCTGTGGGGGCTCCTTAGGAACCCCAAGATTTCTGTCAGCATGGGCGAGGAAAGCTCAGGTACCAGATTCAGCACCAGACGAGCCAGAGGACTCGGCGATGAATGTGGAGTAATTCCCAAAGGCCCATGGCAACTGGCAAGAAGACTGGCCTCTCCTGAGGCCACAGAGGCGGGTCCATGGGCTCCCCATCGTAACTCAAGAAACACCGCCGCAACTCGAGAAACACCAGGAGCTTATCCGTTGAAATCGAGTTGAGGTCGTTATCCACTGTGGCATCTCTGGGGGAATCACTCCTTTTCTCTTGGACATCGAAGGGCTCTTTCACCCCCTTGCTGTGATCCAGGAATATCCCACTGTACCTGTCTTAACTCGAGAGGTAAAACAAAGGATCCGCTGTGACTCAACAGAGCCCAGTTTGCCCATGCTAAGCTACAGATGATCGTCCAGTTTCCTGCCACTTAGGGAAAGGTTTCCTGGAGATGTGCTCGAATACCACTAGGAGGTGCTCGCAACTGGAAAGTAGCGAGGAGCATCAGGGTTTCGGCCAACATTCACCAAGACCCCCAAATGCCTTGTCCACTGCAAAAGAACTTGACAGCCCCGTACTGCCTTGATTTTCACCCCGAGACTCTACGCACGACTCACTGGCACATGTGACAGCACTTTGCACCTTGAGAGCAAGCCACAGATCCCTCTGTCCGCTCGAAATGGTGCCTGACACTGATGGTGCAGCTGATCAGGCAAGTAGCAGTGCACGTGTCCAGGTGAGAGGAACACTGTCTCCTCTGTGGGAGCCTCAGGGGAACCTCTAAGACCTAGGTCAGGACGGTCGAGGGAAGCTCAGGCACTGGCCTCAGCACAATTCGAGGACTGTGCACCCAGAGACGATTGGGAAGGAATTCGCCAAGTTGACCGTCACCTGGCACGAAGATTGTCCTCTCCTTAGGACACAGGGGCGAATCCCTGATCTCCCCGTTGAAACTCGAGAAACCCAGCCGAAACTCGAGAAACACCAGAAGATTCTCCCTTGCAAGCGAGGCGAGGCCCTTATCCAATCCGGCGTCATGTGGAAAATCACCCCTTGCCTCTTGGACCTCGAAAGGCTCCTTCACTCCCTTGCTGTGACACAAGGAGTTCCTGGCGACAACCGTCGCACCCAATAGGAACTCCAGTGGACCTGCTGTGACTCAAGAGGAGCCCAGTTTGCCCCTGCTAAGCTTACATGATAATTCCTTTTCTTGCTTCTTCGTCTAAGATGTCCTGGGGTTTCCCTCACATCCCAAAAGAAGGTGCTCCCAGCAGGAAAGTCGAAAGGAGCATCTGGGGTTCAGCCACTATTCTCCAAGACACCCAAATGCCTTGTCCACTGTAGATGAACCTGTCTGCCCTGCACTTCCTTGAGTGTCATCCTGAGGCTCGACGCTCGAAACACCTGCACGTGTGAGAGAACTTTGGTCTTGAGGGCAAGCGACAGAATGCTTTGTCTGCTCGACATGGAGCCTGACACTGCAGCTGCAGTTGGTCAGGCAAGTAGTCATGAACGTGTCCAGGCGAGACGAGTCCTGTCTCCTCTGTGGGGCCCTCAAAGGTACACCAAGACCTAGATCAGAATGGTCGAGGAAAGCTCAGGCTCCGGCCTCAGCAAAAGTCGAGGACTGAGCACCGAGATGATTAGGGAAGAATCCCCATAGGTGCCTGGCAACTGGCACGGAGACTGTCCAATCCTGAGTGCACAGGGGCGACTNTCCTCTGTGGGGCCCTCAAAGGTACACCAAGACCTAGATCAGAATGGTCGAGGAAAGCTCAGGCTCCGGCCTCAGCAAAAGTCGAGGACTGAGCACCGAGATGATTAGGGAAGAATCCCCATAGGTGCCTGGCAACTGGCACGGAGACTGTCCAATCCTGAGTGCACAGTGGCGAGTCACTGTGTTCCCCATTGTAACTCGAGAGGACCCCGCCATAACTTGAGAAAAACCAAAAGATTATCCCCTGCAAGCGGGGTGAGGACCTCGTCTGCTGTGGTGTCTCGAGGAAAAGATCCTCTTCTCTCTTGGACCTACAGAGTGTCGTTCGCCTTCTTGTTGTGACCCAAAAAATTTCTCTCGCTGCCCCTCCTCACTCGAGGGGAACACCGAGGGAGATTAGGAAATAATCCCCATAGTGCCTGGCAACTGGCACGGAGACTGTCCAATCCTGAGTGCACAGGGGCGAGTCACTGTGTTCCCCATTGTAACTCGAGAGGACCCCGCCATAACTTGAGAAAAACCAAAAGATTCTCCCCTGTAAGCGGGGTGAGGACCTCGTCTGCTGTGGTGTCTCGGGGGAAAGATCCTCTTCTCTCTTGGACCTCCAGAGTGTCATTCGCCTTCTTGTTGTGACCCAAAAATTTTATCTCGCTGCCCCTCCTCACTCGAGGGGAACACCAAGGGTCCTGCCATGAATGTAAAGCACCCCAGTATCCCTGCTGAAGTTGAGATGAGGGCCCATTTTCTGCTCTGTCAGGAAAGGTTTACCAGCACTTTCCTCATATACAAAAGAAGAGACACTGGAACCAGGACTGTGGGAGCAGCCTCAGGGGTCTTTCCACAATTCCCCAACACCCCCAAAACCTCGTTCACTCCACATGAAGCTGACTGCCCTGCACTGGGTCGACTGTTACATCGAGGCTCGAAGCCTGACACACGGGCACGTGTGACAGACCCGGATGGTACCTCGAGGTCGAGTCCCAGATCCCTGTGTCCACTCGACAGGGAGCCTTTCACAGCTGCTGCAGCTGAGGAGGCAAGCTCAGTGTACGTCTGCAGGCAAGACGAGGCCTAACTTTCCTGTGAGGGCTCCATGGGAACCCCAAATTTTATGTCAGTATGGGCGAGGAAAGCTCCGGTACCACATTAAGCACCAGACGAGGACTGAGGAGATGGCGATGACTGGGATGGAATCCTCAAATGCGCATGGCAACTGGCAAGGAGACTGGCCTCTCCTGAGGCCACAGGGGCGGGTCCATGGGCTCACCATCGTAACCCGAGAAACCCCGCCCAAACTCGATAAATAAAAGAAGCTTCTCCCTTGCAAGCGGGGTGAGTCCTTTATCCACTGCAGCATCTGGGGAAATCATTCCTTCCCTATTGGACCTCGAAGGGCTCTAACCTCCCCTTGCTGTGACACGGGAATTTAATCGCCCTACCCGTCTCAACTAGAGAGGAACAACAAGGGATCCGCTGCGACACAACAGAGCCTTGTTTGCACCTGCTAAGCTCCAGATGATCGACCCCTTTCCTTCCCCTTAGGGAAAGGTTCCCTGTAGCTTTGCTCGAATACCAAAAAAAGGTGCTCGCAACAGGAAAGTGGGAAGGAGCATCAGGGGTTCCGGAACCATTCTCCACGACACCCAAATGCCTTGTCCAATGCAGATGAACTTGACAGCCCCACAGTTCCTTGACTGTCACCCCGAGGATCGACGCACTATACACTGGCACGTGTGACAGCACTTGGGACCTCCAGAGCAAGCCACAGATCACTCTGTCTGCTTGACATGGAGCCTGACACTGCTGATGCAGCTCGTCAAGCAAGTAGACGTGCACTTGTCCAGGTGAGCTGAAGCCTGTCTCCTCTGTGTGAGCCACAGGGTAACCCCCAAGACCTAGGTTTGGAGGGTCCAGGGAAACTCAGGCAGTGGCCTCAGCACAAGTCGAATACTGGGCTCTGAGAGACTATTGGAGAGGAATCTCAGAGATGACTGGCAGCTGGCACGGAGACTGTACTCTCCTGAGGCCACAGGGGCTGGTCCCTGGGCTTCCCGTTGTAACCCGAGAAACCACACCGTAACCCGAGAAACACCAGAAGCTTCTCCCTTGCAAGCGGGGTGAGGCCCTTATCCGTTCCGGCATCTGGTGGGAAATCACCCCTTCCCTCTTGGACCTCGAAGGGCTCCTTCACTCCCTTGCTGTGACACAAGGAGTTCCGAGGCAAAACATCCGCACACTAGGAGACCCCCAGTGGACCCGCTGTGACACAAAAGGAGCCCAGTTTGCTCCTGCTAAGCTCTAGATGATAGTCCCTTTTCCTGCTGTTTGTATAACGTGTCCTGGGGCTTCCGTCCATCCCAAAAGGAGGTGCTCGCTGTATGAAAGTCAGGAGGAGCATCTGGAGTTTGGCAACCATACTCCAAGACCCCCAAATGCCTTTTCCACAGCAGATGAACCTTTCTCCCCTGCACTGTCTTGAATGTCACACCGAGGCTCGACACCCGAAACACCTGTCGTGTGACAGCACTTTGGGCCTCCAAGGCAAGCCACAGATCCCTGTGTCCGCGCAACATGGAGCCTGAACTTGCTGCTGCAGCTGATCAGGCAAGTAGCCATGCACGTGTCCAGTTGAGACGAAGACTGTATCCTCTGTGGTGCCTCAGGGGAACCCCCAAGACCTAGGTCAGGACAGTCGAGGGAATCTCAGGCACTGGCGTCAGCACAAGTCGAGGACAGGGCACCCAGAGACGAATGGGGAGGAATTCCCAGAGGTGACGGGCAACTGGCAGGGAGATTGTCCTCTCCTGAGGCCACAGGGGAGCGACCGTGGGCTCCCCGTCATAACTCGAGAGACCCTGCCGCAACTCGAGAAAAATCAGAATCTTCTCCCTTGCAAGTGCAGTGAGGCCCTTATCCGATTCAGGTGTCTCGTGAGAAATCACCCCTTCCCTCTTAGACCTCGGAGGGCTGCTTCACTCCCTTGCTGTGACACAAGGAGTTCCTGGCCACAACCGTCGCACCCAAGAGGATCCCCAATGGAACCACTGCGACTCAAGAGTAGCACAGTTTGCCCCTGCTAAGCTCTAGATGATAGTCCCTTTTCCTGCTCCTTAGTCTATGGTGTCCTGGGCCTTCTGTCGCATCCCACACGGAGGTACTCGCAGTAGGAAAGTCGGGAGGAGCATCTGGGGTTCGTCCAGCATTCGCCAAGATGCCCAAATTCCTTGTCCATTGTAGATGAACCTGTCTTCCCTGCAGTACCTTGATTGACATCCAGAGGCTTGACTCCCGAAACACCTGCACGTGTGACAGCACTTTGGACCTAGAGAAGAAGCCACAGATCCCTCTGTCCGCTCAACATAGAGCCTGACACTGCTGCTGCAGCTGGTCAGGCAAGTAGCCCTGCACATGTCCAGGTGAGACAAAGCCTATCTCCTCTGTGGAGCCTCTGGGTAACCCCAAGATCTAGGTCAGGATGGTCGAGGGAAGCTCAGGATCTGGCCTCAGCAAAAGTCCAGGACAGGACACATTGAGACGACTGGGGAGGAATCCTGAGATGTGACTGCCAACTGGCACAGAGACTGTCCTCTCCTGAGGTAAAAGGAGCGCTTCCCTTGGTTCCCTGATTTAATTCAAGAGGACCCCTCCACAACTTGAGAAAAACCAAAAGATACTCTCCTGCAAGTGGGGTGAGGACCTCATGTGTTGTGGCGTCTTGAAGGAAAGAACCTCTTTTCTCTTGGACCTCCAAAATGTCCTTCACCTCCTTGCTGTGACCCAAGAAGTTTCTTGCACAACTCATCCTCACTCGAGGGGAACAACGATGGTTCCTCCATAAATGGAAAGTAGCCCCAGTATCCTTGCTGAGCTCCAACGGACGGGCCCTTTCCTGCTCTTTTGGGGAAGGGGTCCCAGCATTTCCCTCATATCCCAAAAGGAGACACTCGAACCTGGACTGTCAGGAGCACCATCACGGGTCTTACCACCATTCCCCAAGACCCCCAAATACCTCGTTCACTCCAGATGAACCTGATTGCCCTACACTGGGTCGACTGTCACCCAGAGGCTCGAATCCTGACACACTGGCACGTGTGACAGACCTGGGTGTTTCCTGGAGGTCAAGGCACAGATCCCTGTGTCCACTCGATGGGGAGACTTTCACAGCTGCTCCAGCTGCAGGGACAAGCACAAGTGTATGTCTGCAGGCAAAACGAGGCCTGACTTTCCTGTGGTTGCTCCATGAGAACCCCAAGATTTTTGTCAGCATGGGCCAGGTAAGCTCAGGTACCAGCTTCAGCACCAGACGAGGACTGAGGACTCGGCGATGACTGGAAAGGAATCCCCAAAGGTGCATGGCAACTGGCAAGAAGACTGGCCTCTCCTGAGGCCACAGGGGCGGGTCTATGGGCTCCCCATCGTAACTCGAGAAACCCCGCAACAACTCGAGAAATACGATAAACTTCTCCCTTGCCAGCGGGCTGAGGTCCTTATCCACTGCAGCATCTCTGGGGAAGTCATTCCTTGCCTCTCGGACCTGGAAGGGCTCTTTCACCACCTTGATGTGACCCAGGAATTTTCCCGTCCTACCGGTCTCCACTCTAGAGGAAAAACAAGAGATCTCCTGTGACTCAATAGAGCCCTGTTTTCCACTGCTAACCTCCAGATTATTGTCCCCTTTCCTGCCTCTTAGAGAAAGGTTCCCTGGAGCTTCGCTCGAATACCCAGAGGAGTTACTCGCAACAGAAAAGTCGGGGGGATCCTCAGAGTTTCGGCCAACATTCACCAAGACACGCAAATGCCTTGTCCACTGCAGATCAACTAAACTGCACCACAGTGCCGTGACTGTCACCCCGAGGCTCGACGCACGACACACTGGCACGTGTGAAGGCACTTTGGAACTCGAGAGCAAGCCACAGATCCTTCTCTCTTCTTGACATGGGGTATGACACTGCTGCTACAGGTGTCCCAGCAAGTAGCTGTGAACCTGTCAACGTGCGACGAATCCTGTCTTCTCTGTTGGATGCTCCAGTGAACCGACAAGACCTAGGTCAGGATAGTCGAGGGAAGCTCAGGCACTGGCATCACCACAAGTGGAGGAGAGGGCACACAGAGACGTTTGGGGAGGAATCTCCAGAGGTGAATAGCAACTGGCACGGAGACTGTCCTCTCCTGAGGTCACAGGGGCGCGTCCCTGGTCTCCCCGTGATAACTCGAGAAACCCTGCCACAACTCCAGTAACACAAGAATCTTCTCCTTTGCAAGCGGGGTGAGGCCGTTATCCGATCCCGTGTCTCGTGGGAAATCACCCCTTCACTCTTGGACCTCGAAGGGCTCCTTCACTCCCTTGCTGTGACACAAGGAGTTCCCGGCTACAACAGTCACACCCAAGTGGAATCCCAGTGGATCCGCTGAGATTTAAGAGGAGCCCACTTTGACCTTGCTAAACTCTAGATGATAGTCCCTTTTCCTGCTCCTTAGTATAAGGTGTCCTGGGGCTTCCATCGCATTTCAAAAGTAGGTGCTCAAATTAGGAAAGTCGGGTGGAGCATCTGGGGTTCGACCATCATTCTCCAAGACCCCCACATGACTGGACCATTGAAGATGAACCTGTTTGCCTTGCACTGCCTTGACTCTCACCTCTAGACTCCACGCCAGAAACACCTGCACGTGTGACAGCACTTTGCGCCTCGAGGGCAAGCCACAGAACCCTGTGTCTGCTCGACATGAAGCCTGACACTTCTGCTGTAGCAGGTCAGGCAAGTAGCCGTGCACGTGTCCAGTCGAGACGAGGCATGTCTCCTCTGTGGGGCCCTCAGGGGTACACCAAGACCTATGTCACGAAGGTCGAGGAAAACTCAGACTCCGGCCTCAGCAATAGTCGAGGACTGAGAACCGAGACTATTAGAGAAGAATCCCAGATGCGCCAGGCAACTGGAACGGAGACTGTCCAATCCTGAGTGCACAGGTGTGAGCCCCTCGGTTCCCCCTTGTAACTCGAGAGGAGCCCCCAACAACTTGAGAAAAACCAAAAGATTCTCCCCTGCAAGCGGGTTGAGGACCTTGTCTGCTGGGGCTTCTCGGGGGAAAGAATCTCTTCTCTCTTGACCTCCAAAGTGTCTTTCACCTTGTTGCTGTGACCCAAGAAGTTTCTCACGCAGCCCGTTCTGACTCGAGGGGAACACCGAGGGTCCCACCATTAATGTAAAGGAGCCCCAGTATCCATGCTGAGCTCCATATGAGGGGCCCTTTCCTGCTTTGTAGGGAAAGGGTTCCCAGCACTTCCCTCACATCCCAACAGTAGACACTCGAACCAGGGTTGCTGAGAGCAGCATCATGGGTCTTGCCACCAATCCCCAAGACACTCAAATGCCTCGTTCACTCAAGATGAAATTGACTGCCCTGCACTGTGTCGACTGTCACACTGAGGCTCGAGTCCTGACACACTGGCACGTGTGACAGACCAGGCTGTTATCTCGAGGTCAAGTGACAGATCGCTGTGTCCACTCAACAGGGAGGCTTTCACAGCTGCTGAAGCTGCTGAGTCAAGCGCAAGTGTACGTCTCCAGGCAAGACAAGGCCTGACTTTCTTGTGGGGGCTCCATGGGAACCGCAAAATTTCTGTCAGCATGGGCGAGGAAAGCTCAGGTACCAGCTTCAGCACCACACGAGTACTGAGGACTCGGCGATGACTGGGGAGGAATCCTCAAAGGTGCATGGCAACTGGCACGGAGACTGTCCTCTCCTGAGGTCACAGGGGCGGGTCGATGGGCTCCCCGTCATGAATCAAGAAACCCCGCCACAATTCGAGAAATACCAGAAGCTACTCGTTTGAAAGCGTGGTGAGACACTTATACACTGTGGCCTCTTGGTGAAATCACTCCTTCCCTTTGGACTTCAAAGACTCTTTCCCACCCTTCCTCTGACCCAGAAATTTCCCCGCCCTACCCCTCTCAACTCCTGAAGAACAACAAGGGATCTGCTGCGACTCAACAGAGACCCATTTGCCCCTGCTAAGCTCCAGGAGATAATCCCTTTTCCTGCCCCTTAGGCAAAGGTCCCTGGAGCTTTGCTCGAATACCAAGAGGAGGTTCTCGATCGGGAAAGTTGGGAGGAGCATCAGGGATTCGGCCACCATTAACCAAGTCCCCAAAATGCCTTGTCCACTACAGATGAACTTGACAGCGTTACACCGCCTTGAATGACACCCCGAGACTCTATGCATGACACACTGGCACTTGTGACAGCAATTTGGACCTCGAGGGCAAGCCACAGATCCCTCTGTCCGCTCGACATGGTGCCTGACACTGCTGCTGTAGCTTGTCAGGCAAGTAGCCGTGCACGTGNGGGAGGCTTTCACAGCTGCTGAAGCTGCTGAGTCAAGCGCAAGTGTACGTCTCCAGGCAAGACAAGGCCTGACTTTCTTGTGGGGGCTCCATGGGAACCGCAAAATTTCTGTCAGCATGGGCGAGGAAAGCTCAGGTACCAGCTTCAGCACCACACGAGTACTGAGGACTCGGCGATGACTGGGGAGGAATCCTCAAAGGTGCATGGCAACTGGCACGGAGACTGTCCTCTCCTGAGGTCACAGGGGCGGGTCGATGGGCTCCCCGTCATGAATCAAGAAACCCCGCCACAATTCGAGAAATACCAGAAGCTACTCGTTTGAAAGCGTGGTGAGACACTTATACACTGTGGCCTCTTGGTGAAATCACTCCTTCCCTTTGGACTTCAAAGACTCTTTCCCACCCTTCCTCTGACCCAGAAATTTCCCCGCCCTACCCCTCTCAACTCCTGAAGAACAACAAGGGATCTGCTGCGACTCAACAGAGACCCATTTGCCCCTGCTAAGCTCCAGGAGATAATCCCTTTTCCTGCCCCTTAGGCAAAGGTCCCTGGAGCTTTGCTCGAATACCAAGAGGAGGTTCTCGATCGGGAAAGTTGGGAGGAGCATCAGGGATTCGGCCACCATTAACCAAGTCCCCAAAATGCCTTGTCCACTACAGATGAACTTGACAGCGTTACACCGCCTTGAATGACACCCCGAGACTCTATGCATGACACACTGGCACTTGTGACAGCAATTTGGACCTCGAGGGCAAGCCACAGATCCCTCTGTCCGCTCGACATGGTGCCTGACACTGCTGCTGTAGCTTGTCAGGCAAGTAGCCGTGCACGTGTCCAGGTGAGACGAAGCCTGTCTCCTCTGTGGGAGCCTCAGTGGAACCCTAAGACCTAAGTCAGGACGGTCGATGGAAGCTCAGACAGTGCCCTCAGCATAAGTCGAGGACAGGGCCCCCATCATCTGTCCGCTCGACATGGTGCCTGACACTGCTGCTGTAGCTTGTCAGGCAAGTAGCCGTGCACGTGTCCAGGTGAGACGAAGCCTGTCTCCTCTGTGGGAGCCTCAGTGGAACCCTAAGACCTAAGTCAGGACGGTCGATGGAAGCTCAGACAGTGCCCTCAGCATAAGTCGAGGACAGGGCCCCCATCGACTATTGGAGAGGAAACCGCAGAGGTGACTGGCAACTGGCAAGGAGACTGTCCTCTCCTGAGGCCACAGGGGCACGTTCCCGGGCTCCCCGTTGTAACTCGAGGAACCCCGCTGCAACACGACAACAACCAGAAGCTTCTCCCTTGCAAGCGAGGTGAGGCCCTTATCTGATCTGGCGTATCGTGGGAAATCACCCCTTTCCTCTTGGACCTCGAAGTGCTCCTTCCCTCCTAGCTGTGACACAAGGAATTCCCGGCCAGAACCTTCCCACTCAAGAGGAACCCTAGTGGTCCCGCTGAGACTCAACCGGAGCCCAGTTTGATCTTGCTAAGCTCTGGATGATAGTCCCTTTTACGGCTCCTTAGTATAATGTGTCCTTGGGGTTCCGTCCCATCCCAAAAGGAGGTGCTCACAGTAGGAAAGCCGGGAGGAGCATCTGGGTTTCGGCCACCATTCTCGAATACCTCCAAATGCCTTGCCTCATGCAGATGAACCTGTCTGCCCTTCACTGCCTGGACGTCATCCGGAGGTTCGATGCCCAAAACACCTGCATGTGTGACAGCAATTTGGGCCTCGAGGGCAAGCCACACATCCCTGTGTTCCCTCTACATTGAGCCTGTAACTGCTGCTGCAGCTGGTCAAGCAAGTGCCCGTGCACGTGTCCACAAGAGACGAGGCCTGTCTCCTCTGTGGTGCCCACAGTAGTACACTGAGACCTAGGTCAGGACGGTCAAGGAAAGCTCAGACTTGGAATCAGAAAAAGTCGAGGACTGAGCATCGAGACGATTAGGGAAGTATCCCCAGAGGCGCCTGGCATCTGCCACGGAGACTGTCCAATCCTGAGAGCACAGGGGCGAGTCCCTGGGTTCCCCGTTGTAACCACAGAGGACTCAGCCACAACTTTTGAAAAACCAAAACATTCTTCCCTGAAAGCGGGGTCAGGACCTCGTCTTCTGTGGCGTCTCGAGGGAAATAATCTTTTCTCTTTTGGACCTCCATAGTGTCGTTCACCTCCTTGCTGTGACCCCAAAAGTTTCTCCCGCCGCCCGTCCTCACTCAAGGGGAACACCGAGGGTCCCGCATGAATGTAAAGAATCTCCATTATCCCAGATGAGCTCCAGATGTGGAGCCCTTTCCTGCTCTGTTGGGAAAGTGTTCCCAGCAATTTCCTCCCAACCCAACAGGAGACACTCGAACCAGGACAGTCGGGAGCAACATAAGGGTTCTTGCCACCTTTCCCCAAGACCCCCAAAAACCTCGTTCACTCCAGATGAACCTGAATGCCCTGCATTTGGTCGAGTGTCACACCGAGGCTCGAAGCCTGACACAGTGGCACGTGTGACAGACCTGGGTTGTACCGCGTGGTCAAGTCACAGATCCCTGTGTCCACTCTACAGGGAGACTTTCACAGCTGATGCAGTTGCAGAGGCAAGTGGAAGTCTAAGTCTCCAGGCAAGACGAGGCCTGACTTTCCTGTGGGGGCTGCAAGGGAACCTCAAGATTTATGTAAGCAAGGACTAGGAAAGCTTAGGTAACAGCTTCAGCACCAGAAGAGGACTGAGGACTCGGTGATGACTGGGGAGGAATCTGCAAACGTGCATGGCAACTGGCAAGAAGACTGGCCTCTCCTGAGGCCACAGGGGCGGGTCCATGGGCTCCTAGTCGTAACTCGAGAAACCCCACCCCAACGCGAGAAATACCAGAAGATACTGACTTGCAAGCCGGATGAGGCCCTTATCCATTGCAGCTTCTCTGGGAAAATCACTCCTTCCCTCTTGAACCTCGAAGGGCTCGTTCCTCCCCATGCTGTGACCCAGGAATATCTCCGCCCTACCGGTCTCAACTCGAGAGGAACAAGGGAACCACTGTGACTCAACAGAGACATGTTTGCCCCTCCTAAGCTTCAGATGATCATTCCCTTTCCTGCCCCTTAAGTAAATCTTCCCTGGAGCTTCGCACGAATACCAAGAGGATCTACTCGAAACAGGAAAGTGGGGAGGAGCATCAGGGATTCGGCCACCATTGCCCAAGACCCCCAAATGCCTTGTCCACTGCAGATGAAATTGACAGCCCCAAACTGCCTTGACTGTCACCCCGAGGCTCGACGCACGACACACTGGCACGTGTGACAGCACTTTGGACCTCGAAAGCAAGCCACAGATCCCTCTGTCCACTCGACCTGGAGCCTGACACTGCTGCTGCAGCTGGTCAGGCAAGTAGCCATGCACGTTCCCAGGTGAGACGAAGCCTGTCTCCTCTGTGGAAGTCTCAGGGGCACCCTTAAGACCTACGTTCCGACGGTCGAGGGAAGCTCAGGCACTGACCTGAGCACAAGTCGAGGACAGGGCAGCCAGTGACGATTGGAGAGGAATCCCCAGACGTAACTGGCAACTGACATGGAGACTGTCCTCTCCTGCAGCCACAGGGGCGGGTCCTTGGTCTCCCCGTCTTAACTCGAGAAACCAGGCCACAACTCGAGAAAAACCAGAAGCTTCTCCCTTGCAAGCGGGTGAGGCCCTCATCCGATCTGGTGTCTCGTGTGAAATCACCCCTTCCCTCTTGGATCTCGAAGGGTTCTTCACTCCCTTGCTGTGACACAAGGAGGTCCCGGCCACAACCGTTGAACCCAGGAGAAACCCCAGTGGACCGGCTGCGACTCAAGAGGAGCCCAATTTACTCTTGCCAAGCTCTAGATGATAGTCCCTTTACCTGCTCCTTAATATAAGGTGTTCTGGGGTTTCTGTCGCATCCCAAAGGGAGGGGCTCGCAGTAAGAAAGTCGGGAGGAGCATCTAGAGTTCGGCCACCATTCCCCAAGGCACCCAATGCCTTGTCCATTGCAGATTAACCTGTCTGCCCTGCACTTCCTTGACTGTCACCACGAGGCTCGACGTCCAAAACACCTGCACGTGTGACGGCACTTTGGGCCTATTGTGCAAACCACAGATCCCTGTGTCCGTTCGACATGGAGCCTGACACTGCTGCTGCGGCTGGTCAGGCAAGTAGCCGTTCACGTGTCCAGGAGATACGAGGCCTGTCTCCACTGTGGGAACTTCCGTGGTACACCAAGAACTAGGTCAGGACTTTCTAGGAAATCTCAGGCTCTGGCCTCAGCAAAAGTTTAGGACTGAGCTCCCCGATGATTAGGGAAGAATCCCCAGAGCCGCCTGGCAACAGGCACCTAGACTGCCAAATCTTGAGTGCACAAGGGCGAGTCCCTTGTTTCCCTGTTGTAACTCGAGAGGATCACGCTACAACTTGAGAAAAACCAATAGATTCTCCCCTGCAAGCAGAGTGCGGACCTTGTCTGTTTTGGCGTCTCGGGGAGAGAACCTCTTCTCTTTCTGATCTCCAAAGTGTCGTTCACCTTCTTGCAGTGACCCAAGAAGATTCTCGCTCCGCCCGTTCTCACTCGAAGGGAACACCGAGGGTCCCACCACGAGTGTAGAGGAGCCCCAGTATCCCTGCTGAGCTCCAGATGAGGGGTCCTTTCCTGCTCTGAAGGGAAAGGGTTCCCAGCAACTCCCTCACATCCCAACTGGAGACACTCGAATCAGGACTGAGGGGAGCAGCATCAGGGGTCTTGCCTCCATTCCCCAAGACTCCCAAATACCTCGTTCACTCCAGATGAACCTGCCTGCCCTGCACTGGGTCGACTGTCACTCCGAGGCTCGAAGCCTGACACACTGGCACCTGTGACAGACCCGGGTGATACCACGAGGTCAAGTCACAGATCCCTGTGTCCACTCGACGGGGAGCATTTCACAGCTGCTGCAGCTCCGGAGGCAAGCACAACTGTACATCTACAGGCAAGAAGTGGCCTGACTTTACTGGGAGGGCTCCATGGGAACCCCAAGATTTATGTCAGCATGGGCGAGGAAAGCTCAGGTAGCAGCTTCAGCACCAGACGAGGACTGAGGACTCGGTGATGATGGGAGGAATCCCCAAAGATACATGAAAAATGGCAAGAAGCTTGACCTCTCCTGCAGCCACATGGCGGGTCGATGAACTCCGCTTCAAATCTCGAGAAACCCGGCCACAACTCGAGAAATACCAGAATCTCTTCCCTTGCAAGTGGGGTGAGGTCCTTAACCATCGCGACCTCTCTGTTGAAATCACTTCTTCTCTCTTCGACCTCGAAGGACTTTTTAGCCGCCTTGCTGTGACCCAGGAATTTCCCCGCCCTACCCCTCTCAGCTCGAGAAGAACATCAAAAGGTCCGCTGCGATTCAACAGAGCCATGTTTGCCCCTGCTAAGCTCCAGATGATCATCCCCTTTTATGCCCCTTAGGGAAATGTTCCCTGGAGCTTCGTTCGAATACCAAGAGGGGGTGCTTGATCGGGAAAGTTGGGAACAGCATCAGAGTTTTGGCCACCATTCACCAAGTCCCCCAAATGCCTTGTTCACTGCAGATGAACTTGACAGCCCCACACCGCCTTAACTGTCACCCCGAGGCTTGACGCACGACACATTGGCACTTGTGACAGCAATTTGGACCTTGATAGCAAGCCACAAATACCTCTGTCCGCTCGACATAGAGTCTGACACTGCTGCTGAAGCTGTTCAGTCCAGTAGGCCTGCACGTGTCCAGGTGATACGAAGCCTGTCTCCTCTGTGGGAGCCTCAGGGGAAACCCAAGACCTAGGTCAGGACGGTCGAGGAAAGCTCAGGCACTGGCCTCAGCACAAGTCGAGGACAGGGAGCTAGAGATGAATGGAGAGGAATTCCCAGAGGTGACTGGCAACTGGCACGGAGACTGTACTCTCCTGAGCACACAGGAGTGCATCACTGGGCTCCCCGTTGTAACTCGAGAAACCCTTCCTCACCTCGAGAAACACCAGAAGTTTCTCCCTTGAAAGCGGGGTGAGGCCCTTATCAGATCTGCGTCTCGTGGGAAATCACACCGTCCCTCTTGGACCTCGAAGTGCTCCTTCACTCTCTTGCTGTGACACAAGGAGTCCCCAGCTACAACCGTCGCACCCAATAGGAAACCCTGTGTACCTGCTGAGACTCAAGAGGAGCGCAGTTTGACCTTCCTAAGCTCTAGATGATAGTCCCTTTTACTGATCCTTATTATAAGGTGTCCTGGGGCTGCCTTCACATCCCAAAAGTTGGTGCTCGCAGTAGGAATGTCGGGAGGAGCATCTGGGTTTCGGTCACCATTCTCCAAGACCCCCAAATGCCTTGCCCACTGCAGATGAACTTGTCTGCCCTGCACTGCCTTGACTGTCATCCGGAGGATCGATGAGCAAAACACCTGCACATGTGACAGCACTTTGGGCCTTGAGGGCAAGCCACACATCCCTGTGTTCTCTCGAAATGGAGCCTTTCATTGATGCTGCAGCTGGTCAGGCAAGTAGCCGTGCACGTGGCCAGACGAGATGAGGCCTGTCTCCTCTGTGGTGACCTCAGGGTACACCAAGACCTAATAAGGATGGTCGAGGAAATCTCAGGCTCTGGCCTGAGCAAAGTCGAGGACTGAGCACCGAGAGGATTAAAGAAGAATTCCCAGAGGCGCCTGGCAACTGGCACGGAGACAGTCCAATCCTCAGTGCACAGGGGCGAGTCTCTGGGTTACACTTTGTAACTCAAGAGGACCCCGCCACAACCTGAGAAAAACCAAAAGATTCACCCCTACATGCGGGGTCAGGACCTCGTCTGCTTTGGCGTCTCGGGGAAAAGAACTTCTTCACTCTTGGACCTCTAATGTGTCGTTCACCTACTTTCTGTGACCCAAGAAGTTTCTCGCGCCGCCCATCCTCACTCGAGGGGAACACCGAGGGTCCCGTCATGAACGTAAATGAGCCCCAGTATCCCAGCTGAGCTGCACATGACGGGCCTCCTACTCTGTCGGAAAAGTGTTCCCAGCATTTCCCTCACACCCAACAGGAGACACTCGAACCAGGACTGTCGGGAGCAGTATCAGGGGTCTTGCCACCATTTTTCAAGACCCCTAAATACCTCCTTCACTCCAGATGAACCTGACTGCCCTGCACTGTGTCGACTGTCACCCCGAGGGTCGAAGCCTAACACACTGGCACCTGTGACTAACCTGAGTGGTACCTCGAGGTCAAGTCGTAATTCCCTATGTCCACTCAATGGGAAGCCTTTCACAGCTGATGCAGCTTAAGAGCAAGAGCAAGTGAACGGCTCCAGCAAGACGAGTCCTGACTTTCCTGTGGGGGCTCCATGGGAATCCAAGATTTATGTCAGCATGGGCGAGGAAAGCTCAGGTAGCATCTTCAGTACCAGAAGAGGACTGAGGACTCAGCGATGACTGGGGAGGAATCCCCTAAGGTGCACGGCAACTGGCAAGAAGACTGGCCTCTGCTGAGGCCACACTGACGGGTACATTGGCTCACCGTCGTACCTCGAGATACACCACCGCAACTCCAGAAACACCAGAATCTTGTCCCTTTCAAGCGGGGTGAGGCTCTTATCCAATCCGACATCTCAGAGGAAATCACTCCTTCCCTCTTGGACCTCGACGGGCTCCTTCACTCCATTGCTTGACACAAGGAGTTCCCGGCCACAACCGTCGCACCCAAGAGGAACTCCAGTGGTCCCGCTGCGACCTAAGAGGAGCCCAGTTTTCCCATGCTCAGCTCTACATGATAGTCCCTTTTCCTGCTTCTTAGTATAAAGTGTCCTGGAGCTTCCATCCCATCCCTATAGTAGGTGTTCCCAGTAGGAACATCGGGAGGACCATCTGGGTTTCGGCCACCATTCTACAAGACCACCAAATGCCTTGTCCACTGCAGATGAACCTTTGTGCCCTGCACTGTCTTGACTGTCACCCCGAGGCTCGACGCCCGAAACACCTGCACGTGTGACAGCACTTTGGTTCTCGAGGGCAAGCCACAGAACCCTGTTTCCGCTCGAAAGGGAATCTGACACTGCTGCTGCAGCTGGTCAGGCATGTACTGTGCACGTGTCCAGGCGAGACGACGCCTGTATCCTCTGTGGGTCCTTCAGGGATACTCCAAGACCTAGGTCAGGTCGGTCGAGGAAAGCTCAGGTTCCGGTCACAGCAAAGGTAGAGGACTGAGCACGGAGATGATTAGGAAATAATCATCATAGGCTTCTGTCCACTGGCACGGGAACTGTCCAATCCTTGGTGCCCAGGGGCGAGTCACAGGGTTCCCCGTTGTAACTCGACAAACCCCACCACAACCTGAGAAAAACCAAACCATTCTCCCCTGCAAGCGAGGTGAGGACCTCGTCTGCTGTGGCATCTCGGGGAAAGAATCTCTTCTCTCTTGGACCTCCAAAGTGTCGTTCACCTGTTAGCTGTGACCCAAGAAGTCTATCGCACCGCCCGTCCTCACTCGAGGGGAACAAAGAGGGTCCCACCAAGAATGTAAAGGAGCCCCAGTATTCCTGCTGAGCTAGAGATGAGGGTCCCTTTTATGCTCTGTCAAGAAAGAGTTCCCAGCATTTCCCTTACATCCCAACAGGAGACACTCCAAACAGGACTCTCTGGAACAGCATCAGGAGTCTTGCCACCATTCCTCAAGACCCCCAAATACCTCGTTCACTCCAGATGAATTGGACTGCCCTCCACTGGGTCGACTGTCACCCCGAGGTTCGAAGCTTGACACACTGACACGTGTGACAGATCCGGGTGGTACCTGGAGGTCAAGTCACAGATCGTTGTGTCCAATAGACGGGGAGCCTTTCACAGCTGCTGCAGCTGCAGAGGCAAGCACAAGTGGTCGCTAAAGGCAAGCAGAGGCCTGACTTTACTGTGAGGGATCCATGGGAACCCCAAGATTTATATCAGCATGGGCGAGGAGAGCTAAGTTACCTGCTTCAGCACCAGACGAGGACTGAGTACTCTGTGATGACTGGGGAGTAATCTCCAAAGACACATGGTAACTGGCAAGACGACTGGCCTCTCCTGAGGCCAAAGGGGCAGGTCCATGGGCTCCCAGTCATAACTGAAGAATCCTCACCGCAATTCGAGAAATAACACTAGCTTCTCACTTGCAAGCACCGTGAGGCCCTTATCCACTGCGGCACTTCTGGGGAAATCACTTTTTCCCTCTTGGACCGCGAAGGGCTCTTTCAGCCCCTTGCTGGGACCCAGGAATTTCCCTGCCCTACCCATCTCAACTCGAGAGGGATAACAAGGGTTCTGCTGCGACGCAATAGAGCCCTGTTTGCCCCTGCTAAGCTCCAGATGATCGTCCTCTTTCTTGCCCCTTAGGGAAAGGTTCCCTGGAGCTTCACTCGAATACCAAGAGGAGGTGCTTTCAACAGGAATGTGGAGAGGAGCATCAGGGGTTCAGTCACCCTTCACCAAGGCCCCGAAATGCCTTGTCCATTGCAGATCAACTTGACAGCCCCGGACTGCCTTGACCGTCACCCCGATCACCCCGAGGCTCGAGACACGACACACTGGCACGTGTGACAGCAATTTAAACCTCGAGAGAAAGCCACAGATCCCTCTGTCCTCTCGACAAGGAGTTCCCTGACACAACCGTCACACCCAAGGGGAACCCCAATGGATCCGCTGCGACTCAAGAGGAGCCCAGTTTGCTCCTGCTAAGCTCTAGATGATACTCCCTTTTCCTGCTCCTTATTCTAAGGTGTCCTGGGGCTTCCGTCGCATCTGAAAAGGAAGTGCTCACAGTAGAAAAGTCGGGAGGAACATCTGGGTTTCGGCCACCATTCTCCAAGACCCCCAAATGCCTTGTCCACTGCAGATGAACCTGTCTGCCCTGCACGGCCTTAACTGTCATTTGTAGGCTCGACGCCCGAAACACTTGCACGTGTGACAGCATTTTGGGCCTCGAGATCAAGCCACAGATCCCTGTATCCACTCGAAATGGAGTCTGACACTTGCTGCAGCTGGTCAGGCAAGTAGCCATGCACATGTCCAGGCGAGATGAGGCCTCTCTCCTCTGTGTGACCCTCAGGGTTACACCAAGTCCCATGTCAGTACAGTAGAGGAAAGTCATGCGCCGGCCTCAGCAAAAGTCGAGGACTGAACACCGAGACGTTTAGGAAAGAATCCCCAGAGGTGCCTGAAAACTGGCATAGATTCTTTCCAATCCTGAGTGCACATGGTCGAGTCCCTGGATTCCCTGTTGTAACCTGAGAGGACTGCACAACAACTTGAAAAAAACCAAAAGATTCACCCTTGCAAGTGGGGTGCAGATCTCGTCTGCTGTGGCATCTCGTGTAAAGAACCTCTTCTCCCCTTGGACCTCCAAAGTGTCGTTCACCTTGCTGTGACGCAAGAAGTTTCTCGTGTCGCCCGTCTTCACTCGAGGGCAACACTGAGGGTCCCGCCATGAATGTAAAGGAGCCCCAATATTCCTGCTGAGCTCCAAATGAGGGGCCCTTTCCTGCTCTGTCGGGAAAGCGTTCCCAGCACTTTCCTCACATCCCAACAGGAGACACTCGAACCAAGACTGCCGGGAACAGCATCAGGTGTCTTGCCACCATTCCCCTGACACCCAAATACTTCATTCACTCCAGATGAACCTGACTGCCCTGCTCTGGGTAGACTGTCACCCCGAGGCTCGAAGCCTGACACACGGGCACGTGTGACAGACCCGGGTGGTACCTCGAGGTCATGTCACATATCTCTCTGTCTACTCGACGGGGAGACTTTCACAGCTGCTGCAGCTGCAGAGGCAAGTGGAAGTGTACGTCTCCAGACAAGACCAGGCCTGACTTTCCTTTGGGGGCTCAATGGGAAACCCAAGATTTTTGTCAGCATGGGCGAGGAAAGTTCAGGTTCCAACTTTAGCACAGAAGAGGACTGAGGTCTCGGCGTTAACTGGGGAGGAATCCCCAAATGCGTATGGAAACTGACAAGAAGAGTGGCCTCTCCTGACGTCACACGGGCGGGTCCATGGGCTCCCCTTCGTAACTCTAGAAACCCTGCTGCAACTCGAGAATTACCAGAAGCTTCTCCCTTGCAAGCATGGTAAGGCCCTTATCCACTGCACCATTTCTGGGGAAATCACCCCTTCCCTCTTCGACCTTGAAGGGCTCTTTCCCCCCATTGCTGTGACCTAGGAATTTCACTGCCCTACTGGTCTCAACTCGAGAGGAACAACAAGGGATCCTCTGCGACTCAACAGAGCCGTGTTTGCCCTGGCTAAGCTGCAGATGATCGTCCCTTTCCGTGACCCTTAGAGAAAGGTTCCCTGGAGCTTCGCTGGAATACCAAGAGGAGTTGCTCTCAACAGGAAATTTGGGAGGAGCATCAGGGATTTGGCCAAAATTCTCCAAGAACCCCAAATGCCTTGTCTAGTGCAGATGAACCTGATAGCCCCGCACTGCCTTGACTGTCACCCCGAGGCTCGACGCACGACACACTAGCACTTGTGACAGCACTTTGGACCTCGAGATCAAGCTGGAGATTCCTCTGTCTGCTCGACATGGAGCCTGACACTGCTGCTGAAGCTGGTCAGGCAAGTAGCCGTGCACGTGTCCTGGTGAGACGAAGCCTGTCTCCTCTTTGGGAGTCCAAGTGTAACCCCAAGACCTAGGTCGAGGGAAGCTCAGGCACTGTCCTCAGCACAAGTCGAGGACAGGGCACCCAGAAGCGATTGGAGAGGAATTCACAGATATGACTGTCAACTGGCAAGGAGACTGTCCTCTTCTGTGGCCACAGGGGCGCATCCCTGGGCTCCCCGTTGTAACTCGAGAAACCCCACCAAAACTCGAGAAACACCAGAAGCTCCTCCCTTGCAAGCGGGTTGAGGTGCTTATCGGATCTGGCGTCACGTGGCAAATCACCACTTCCCTGTTGGACATTGACAGGCGCCTTCACTCCCTTTCTGTGACACAAGGAGTTTCCTGCCACAACCGTAGCACACAAGCGGAGCCCCAATGGACCGCTGCGACTCAAGAGTAGCCCACGTTGCCCCTGCTAAGCTCTAGATGATAGTCCCTTTAACTGCTCCTTAGTCTAAGGTGTCCTGGGGCTTCCATCGCATCCCAAAAGGAGGTGCTCGCAGTAGGAAAATCGGGAGGAGCATCTGGGGTTCGGCCACCATTCTCCAAGACCACCAAATGCTTTGTCCACTGCAGAAGAACCTGTCTTCCCTGCACTGCCTTGACTGTCACCCCGAGGCTCAACGCCCGAAACACCAGCACGTGTGACAGCACTTTTGGCCTCGAGGGTAAGCCATATATCCCTGTGTCCATTCAACATAGAGCCTGACACTGCTGCTGCAGCTGGTCAGGCAAGTAGCGGTGCACGTGTCCAGGTGACAGGAAGCCTGTCTCCTCTGTGGGAGCCTCATGGGAATCCTCAAGATCTAGGTCAGGACGGTGGAGGGAAGCTCAGGCACTGGCCTCAGCACAAGTCGAGAACCGGGCACCTTGAGACGATTGAAGAGGAATCCCCAGAGGTGACTGGCAACTGGCATGGAGACTGTCCTTTCTTGAGGCCACAGGGGTGCCTCCCTTTGCTCCCCGTCCTAACTCAAGAAACCCCACTGAATCTCGAGAAACACCAGAAGCTTCTCCCTTGCAAGCGGGGTGAGGCCTTTATCTGCTGTGATGTCTCAGGGGAAATCACCACTTCCCTCTTGTACCTCGAAGGGCATCTTCACCCTTTTGCTGTGACCCAAGAAGTTCCCCGCCCCACACTTTGAAGAGTGAGGGGCTGCTCTGCCCCTATATACCTAAACAAGATTTGTGTGCATAGATGGATGGGAAGCCCCTGTCTTCTTTCCAGGTGGAGACCCTTGACGGAGTCCCGTGTTGCAAGTGGGCTTTCACAGGCACAGCCCGTGCCCCAGACACCCAGTTTCCTGTCAGGATGGTTGGTCAGTTCAGGGGATTTGGTTTGTGGCCCTTCGATGCAGTGGGGAGTAGAATCCATCCTGGGCTCATGGGCTCTCAGTAGTGCCAGAAGAACTAACTGCTCGGGAACTCCCCTAGGTCTCTTTGATGTGGCTGCCCACACTCCGTTTCCCAACCTTCCTTACCTTCCAATCCGCTCTTGAATTTCCCACCTTTTCACATTCCACAGGCCCCTTGTCCTCAATAGGCCCGGAGTCTTTGGAAAGGGAATTCTCAAATCTCGATCTCCCTTCAGTGGATCCCTGGGTCCTGCACCTGTAGCACCCACTGCTGTACAGAATGTATTTGGAATTGAAATCAGAATTTCCCACCTTTTCACATTCCACAGGCCCCTTGTCCTCAATAGGCCCGGAGTCTTTGGAAAGGGAATTCTCAAATCTCGATCTCCCTTCAGTGGATCCCTGGGTCCTGCACCTGTAGCACCCACTGCTGTACAGAATGTATTTGGAATTGAAATCTGGTTGTAATGAGAGGCCAGTGCTAGAGCTGTGAGAGAATAGTAGGTTACCCATTGCCAGCATTTTGATGCCTGTATTCGGGGGCAGAAAGCTTCCCAGAAAATCACAAAGAATACCCAGCATAAGATTCACTCTGACTGCCAAGTTGAAGATGGGTGGTGTGAGGCCAACCTTTGTTCCAGGCCCAGACCCAGCTTTGAGGTCTCCTTCCTGTGAAGCTCAGCACCCCTCCGCACATACTCACATGCACAGTCCCAGCCTCCTCAACTTTGTGCTATGCCATGCTGGGCTGCACGTCCTCCTGCTGATTCAGAGGCAGGGGTTCTTGGGGCTCACGGTCAGAGCCGGG
>SJYD01055781.1:10801-25319 GCA_006408635.1 Nanger granti
CTGCTGAAGCCTTCGGGGTTGTGTCAAAAATCCCAAGGCCATACCTTTTATTTCAGTGACAAACAAATTAATTTCTGACCTTGTGGGCAAGCTCAAAGCTAGAGCTTGCAGGAGAGCAGTCTGAAGAGCCTTAAAAGCCTTTGAGTATCTGGAGAACAAAGCAGTTTGTCAGTTTGGGCTTGTTGAGTTTCAGTTATAAGTTTATACAAAGGCCGGGCAAGTTCCCCATAACTGGGAATCCAAATGCAGCAGTACCCTATGATTCCAAAAAATCCTCTCAATTGTCTTAAAGTCATAGATAGAGGATGATTTAATATAGGTTTAACTCAGAAAGCAAACTTCAAATCAATGACTGAAAAATATTTGACTCATTCAGGAATTTCAGACAGCAGAGTATAAAGATTAGGCACCATGGAGTGTAAAGGAACTACAGCCTCATTTATTATTTGTAAATCTTGAACTAGTCTCCGTTTATCATTTGACTTCTTTATACCCACAATAGGAATGTTGCATGGATTGTTACAGGGAATTAATAGCCCCAGCTCTTTTAAATTCTCAATAATGGGTTTTAACCCTCCCTTAACCTCAGGTTTCAGTGGATACAGCTTTTTATGTGAAAATAAGTGTGGGTATTTGAGCTTGACAACTACAGGAACAGCGTTTTGTGCTCGACCCACAGACTCCATCAGCCAACACTCTCGCATTTACATTTTGTTCAATTAAAGGGAGAGAAAGGGAGGGCTCCATATTCACAAAAACAGAGGCATGGACCTTACTCATTATATCCCTCCCCAAAATGGTTGAGGGAGACTCCGGTATGATCAGAAACTCATATGAAAATAGCAGAATCCCAAATGCATACTGAAATAATAACATTGGGCTCATCCAGACAGTCCCATTATAAGCAGATCTGGGAGAAAAGTGGGCCAGGGGCTTCAGGAAGCACAGAGTAAGTTGCCCCAGTGTCCAAAAGGATATCAACGGATTGGAACCCTCACAGTTATTAATACTCAGAGTTCCTCAGATGTAATTAGGATGGGAGCTTGTGTGGGGACCCCCGGGGAACCTTCAATCTTGATTGTCCTGAGAGTCTGACCCCTGAAATCTATGCCTCTGTAGGCAGTCTCTCCTCTAGTGTGGTCCCTTGCAGATCATACATGGAGCCAGGCGACTTAGAGGGCAATCCTATTTGAGGTGCCCCTCCTTTCCACAGTAATAGCAAGCCTATTCCTTGTCACCTGGGTCCCTTTGGGAATTTTTCTCAGGCTGTTAAAGAATGTTTTGGACCGCCATTAAAAGGGCTTCCGCCTGTTCTTTTGTCATTCTCTGCCTTTCTTTTCCTCATATTCCCTGCCGTAATAGACTGTCTAAGCCTGTTGCAACAGGTTATCGAAAGACTGATTTGGCCCATATACCTGTTTTAATAGCTTAGCAGATATCTGGAGCTGATTGAGTGAAAAATCTATCTTTTAAGATCACTCTTCCCTCTTCATTTTTGGGATCAGTCTATCTAGGAATTCACCAGAAGCTTCCTTCTCTTCCCATTCTGTTTTCTTTTCGCCAGTTTGGCATAGTTTAAAGACTTATTTTAAAGTCACATGTTTGCCTGAGTCCTTCAAAAACACATCTGACAAAATGACTCTGATCCCATCTTTCTTTAGCTGTGTTACAGTTTCAATCTCATTCTATAGTTGGGACCGCCTGATTCTCAGTGGGGAGGGTGGCTATCTTGTCTTCCATCTTCCCTACTGATTCGTTACCAAGCCATTCATCTCCATAAGCAACTGCTTTCCCCAAAACTCGAGTTTTTGAGGCAGGAGTTAGTGTTTGTTCCAAGACATACATCACACTCTTCCAAGTAAGGTCAAAAAGCAGAGTTCAGTTAGTCGCTCAGTCGTGTCTGACTCTTTGCAAACCTATGAATCACAGCACGCCAGGCCTCCCTGTCCATCACCAACTCCTGGAGTTCACTCAGACTCACGTCCATCGAGTCCACGATACCATCCAGCCATCTCATCCTCTGTCGTCCCCTTCTCCTACTGCCCCCAATCCCTCCCAGCATCAGACTCTTTTCCAATGAGTCAACTCTTCACATGAGGTGGCCAAAGTACTGGAGTTTCAGCTTTAGCGTCCTTCCTTCCAAAGAAATCCCAGGGCTGATCGCCTTCAGAATGGACTGGTTGGATCTCCTTGCAGTCCAAGGGACTCTCAAGAGTCTTCTCCAACATCACACTTCAAAAGCATCAGTTCTTCAGCACTCAGCCTTCTTCACAGTCCAACTCTCACATCCATACATGACTACTGGAAAAACCATAGCCTTGACTAGACGGACCTTTGTTGGCAAAGTAATGTCTCTGCTTTTGAATATGCTATCTAGGTTGGTCATAACTTTTCCTCCAAGGAGTAAGCGATTTTAATTTCATGGCTGCAACCACCATCTGCAGTGATTTTGGAGCCCAAAAATAAAGTGTGACACTGTTTCCACTGTTTCCTCATCTATTTGCCATGGAGTGATGGGACCGGATGCCATGATCTTTGTTTTCTGAATGTTGAGCTTTAAGCCAACTTTTTCACTCTCCTCTGGAGGAGGGAATGGCAAACCACTTCAGTATTCTTGCCTTGAGAGTAACACCCTTAATAGTAATATATTTTTCTGGGTGCTCTAAACAGTCTCCTAGATCCTCCTTGATTCTTTGTATTTCTTGATAAGAAAAGGGCTTATTAACTCTCATAGACCGATTATTTCTCCCAGCGGGTGCTTCATGAAGACGCAACAGCTTGTGTGGCTATTCCTCAGTCCCTCTGGCTGCTCTGCGCATATGATCCCAGGGATAGATTCGAGAAACCTACTTTTCTTTATCTCTTTGTCTCCTGTCTTCCATCTCATCCTGTATGTTACCCTTAGCTTTTGCTGTTGATAGGGCCCACATTGTATTGGAGAAGGAAATGGCAACCCACTCCAGTGTTCTTGCCTGAAGAATCCCAGGGACAGGGAAGCCTGGTGGGCTGCTGTCTATGGGGTTGCACAGAGTCAAACACGACTGAAGTGACTTAGCAGCAACAGTAGGTCCCACATTGTAAGGTGAGTACAGAGAAAAAGAGAGCAAGCCAGGCAGTCAGGCAAGAAAAAGGAAATTTATTAGAGGGAAAAGAGAGGGTGACTGACTTTTAAGGAGAACCAGTGTTCTCCCTTTCTGATGGAGTCCTTCTTATACCCCACCAATGAAAAGTTCTCTGAAGGGATGGTCACATAGCCAGACGTCTGGAATGTGGTGGTCTTGCAGCTTTGAGAAGCTAGGTGCCAGTGAGATAACCAAATACCATTTGGGCAATTTGGTCAGTCTCACAGATTACTGTGATTTATTCTTTGTTTGTGAGGTTGACATAAGAAGCCATCTTATCAATGAGACCCCGTGTGGGCCCTATCACACATGGGGTCTCATTGTCAGAAAATCTGGGAGGGAAGATCCACCGCAACTGGGTGGGCTCCTCTTATGAGCCCACCTCCAGTGGTCGCCTCCCTTGGACCTTGCCAAGAAACTGAGATGAGCTCTAGGATGGGACTCTCCACTTGCCTTGCTGGAGTGACATCCATACACTAGCCCACATTTCATCCATTGGTTACAAGAGTGAGTGAAATCCCATTCCCTCGGATCCTCTCTCTTGCCTCTTTTCCTAGTCCTAGCGCTAGGCAGGAGGATCCCTATGGCCCTCAGGACCTCAGCCTCGTGCCCCATCTGATTTTGAAATAGGGGACTCCCATTACAAAGCAGACTATTATTACTCCCTGAGAAAGTCCTGAGAATGGAGAGGCCTTTTCTCTAAGACCGTTCTCCTCATTCTTGCCCTTGTCTAACCTCCCTATTCAGCCACAATGGGAAATTCTCAATCCTAGCCCTCAAAATCTACTCCTCTAAGATGCCTTCTCCAAAACCTAAAAGCCTTGGGCTTCCAAGGGAAGATAAGACCAAAAAGGCTTATTTACTATTCTAACACTGGCTGGCACAATACAGACTTGATAACAGGCTCCAATGGCCAGAAAACAGAATTCTCAATTATAACACTCTACGGGACCCTGATAATCACGACCCAGATAATCACGATAGTGTGATCAATCATCTAGAGCCAGACATCCTGGAAGGTGAAGTCAAGTGGGCCTTAAAAGCATCACTACGAACAAAGCTAGTGGAGGTGATGAAATTCCATTTGAGCTATTTCAAATCCTGAAAGATGATGCTGTGAAAGCACTGCATTCAATATGCCAGCAAATTTGGAAAACTCAGCAGTGGTCACAGGAATGGAAAAGGTCAGTTTTCATCCCCATCCCAAAGAAATTTCATGCAAAGATGGGCTCGATAAAGGACAGAAATGGTATGGACCTAACAGAAGCAGAAGATATTAAGAAGAAGTGGCAAGCATACACAGAAGAACTGTACAAAAAATATCTTCATGACCAGATAATCACAATGATGAGATCACTCACCTAGAGCCTGACATCCTGGAATGTGAAGTCAAGTGGGACTTAGGAAGCATCAGTAAGAACAAGTCTAGTGGAGGTGATGGTATTCTAGTTGAGCTATTTCAAATCCTAAAAGATGATGCTGTGAAAGTGCTGCACTTAATATGCCAGCAAATTTGGAAATCTCAGCAGTGGCCACAGGACTGGAAAAGGTCAGTTTTCATTCCCATCCCAAAGAAAGGCAATGCCAAAGAATGCTCAAACTACCGCACAATTGCACTCATCTCACATGCTAGTAAAGTAATGCTCAAAATTCTCCAACCCAGGCTTCAGCAATACGTGAACCATGAACTTCCAGATGTTCAAGCTGGATTTAGAAATGGCAGAAGAACCCGAGATCAAATTGGCAACATCCATTGGATCACCGAAAAAGCAAGAGAGTTCCAGAAAAATATCTTTTTCTGCTTTATTGACTATGACAAAGCCTTTGACTGTGTGGATCCCAATAAATAGGGAAAATTCTTTGAGATCGGAATACCAAACCACCTGACCTGCTCTTGAGAAACCTAAATGTAGGTCAGGAAGCAACACTTAGAACTGGACATAGAACAACAGACTGTTTTCAAATAGGAAAAGGAGTACGTCAAGGCTGTATATTGTCACCTTGCTTACTTAACTTCTATGCAGAGTACATCATGAGAAACGCTGGACTGGAAGAAGCACAAGTTGGAATCAAGATTGCAGGGAGAAATATCAATCACCTCAGATATGCAGATGACACCACCCTTATGGCAGAAAGTGAAGAGATGCTAAAAAGCCTCTTGATGAAAGTGAAAGAGGAGAGTGAAAAGGTTGGCCTAAAGCTCACCTTTCAGAAAACGAAGATTATGGCATCTGGTCGCATCACTTCATGGCAAATAGATGGGGAAACAGTGGAAACAGTGTCAGACTCTATTTTGGGGAGCTCCAAAATCACTGCAGATGGTGACTGCAGCCATGAAATCAAAAGACGCTTGCTCCTTGGAAGGAAAGTTGTGATCAACCTAGATAGCATATTGAAAAGCAGAGACATTACTTTGCCAAAAAAGGTTTGTCTAGTCAAGGCTATGGTTTTTCCAGTAGTCATGTATGGATGTGAGAGCTTGACTGTGAAGTAGCTGAGTGCTGAAGAATTGATGCTTTTGAACTGTGGTATTGGAGAAGACTCTTGAGTGTCCCTTGGACTGCAAGGAGATCCAACTAGTCCATTCTAAAGGAGATCAGTCCTGGGTATTCATTAGGAAGCCTGATGCTGAAGCTGAAACTTCAGTACTTTGGCCACCTCATGAGAAGAATTGATTCACTGGAAAAGACTCTGATGCTGGGAGGGACTGGGGGCAGGAGGAGAAGGGGACAACAGCGGATGAGATTGCTGGATGGCATCACCGAGTCTATGGACATGAGTTTGTGTGAACTCTAGGAGCTGATGTTGGACAGCAAGGCCTGATGTGCTGCGATTCATGGGGTTGCAGACTTGGAAACAGCTCAGTGACTGAACTGAACTGAACTGAAAGGTCTTGCTATAATGAGATTTGGACAATGGCTGGGAGTTAGGAACATAGAATTTGGTGGAGATGGGGTTTAGGTATGGCTGAGTGTGAAGGCTCACAGACAAGGACTCTGATATCTTTTGAAGAACAGGAACTTGGGGAAGACTGAAAAAAGTTCAATGTAATTGAGGCAAAAGGAATGAAATGAAAGATGTGAGGTTAACATGAAAGATTCATGTAGAGAAAGGAGTGGTGAGAATGCCAAATTTACTCAGCTGGTAATTGGCTATGGGATTCTGGTAAGTCTCTACACTGAGCTTCCCTTGTCCTTGATTTTCTTCCCCAATGAATAAAGGTGACAGCCAAATAATCTCAGAAATTACCTCTGCCCATACCCGAACAAAGCTAAGTTCAATAGGTCCCTTTGCAGAAAGGTTCTACAAATGGCTTCTGATAGTGAGATTGGGAAAGGTTAATAATATTCTAGTCCAGGAATCTGTATAACAACCAGAGCTTGGTCTGTATTTGATTTTTCTCCTGAAAGTTCATCTCAGTTTCTTTGCAGCCTGTTTTGTTCCATTGTCACATGCACTGTTAATACTACAAAGAGTAATGTTATTTATTTTAATGTTTGGTGCCAAAGTCTGATGTTGCTAAATCATAGATAATTATTAAGCCAATTTCAAAAAAGAAAATGTAAAGAAAAGTAACATTTCCTCATACTCCTATTTAGTAATGTAAATTGCTTGAGGACTTTGTGAATAAGTTGGGGGAAAACTACCATTTTTCTAGGGTCAACTTCTGAATAAGGTTTCAAGGTAGGTAAGATGACTATATTAAATTTATACCTATGGCTTCTTTATAGCTACTATCTGTTTGTCATATTTAATGTGAAGAACAGAAATGGCAACTTTTCTGACCTTTTTATGTGCTTGCTTGTAAACTCTGCAAATGTGGCCACTTCAGCAGTAATAGCATGTTCTCCATCAAATTAGCATCAATGCCTATTTCATCTTGGTTCGTTTCCAAGGCAAAGCTTTCAATATCACAGTAATCCAAACCTATGCCCCAACCACTAATGCCGAAGAAGCTGAAGCAGAACAGTTCTCTGAAGGCCTACAAGACCTTCTAGAACTAACACCAAAAATATATGCCCTTTTCATCACAGGGGTTTGGAATGCAAATGTAGGAAGTCCAGAGATAACCTGGATAACAGACAAGTTTGATCTTGGAGTACAAAATGAAGCAGGGCACAGGCTAACAGAGTTATGCCAGGAGGACACACTGATCATAGCAAACACCCTCTTCCAACAATAGAAGAGATGACTCTACACATGGACATCCCAGATGGTCAGTACTGAAATCAGACTGACTGTATTCTTTGCAGCTAAAGGTGGAGAAACTCTATACAGTCAGCAAAAGTAAGACCAGGAGCTGACCGTGGCTCAGATCATGAACTCATTTTTGCAAAATTCAGGCTTAAACTGAAGAAAGTAGGGGAAACTCCTAAATTCAGTATGACCTAAATAAAATCCCTTATAATTATACAGTAAAAGTGACAAATAGATTCAAGGGGTTGGATCTGTTAGACAGACTGCCTGCAGAACTGTGGATGGAGGTTCATAACATTGTACAGGAGGCAGGGGCCAAAATCACCCCAAAGAAAAAGAAATGCAAGAAGGCAAGATGGTTGTCTGAGGAGGCCTTACAAATAGCTGAAAAAAGAGAAGTGAAAGGGAAAAGAGAAAAAGAAAGATATATCCATCTGAATGCAGAGTTCCAAAGAATAGCAAGGAGAGATAAGAAAGTTTTCTTAAGTGAACAGATCAAACAAAATGAGAAAAAAAAAAAAAAAAACAGAGTGGGAATGACTAGAGATCTCTTCAAGAAAATTAAATATATCAAGGGAACATTTCATGCAAAGATGGGTGCAAGGGTCCAGCCCCGGTGGATCCAGGAAATTTGAAGCAGGGATGGAGTCAGCCTCGAGACAAGAGTTTAGTGGGAGGATGCCCCGCCTTGGGCTCCCTCTCGCATGGATCTTAGAAGCCAGGGCAAGTAAGTAGATTTGGCGAGCCTCCGTGTTCCAGGTGGGAATTCAGCCAGAAAAGGGGAGAAAAGAACAACATGGGGGAGCCCAGCATCGGTGCAAGACTCAAGGCTTTATTTTCAAAATCAGCTTATATACCCCAAGTTGTACACAAAGAAATAATGGAATATGCAAAGTTATGCAGAGACAGCATTCCTGACCATCATTGAGACCTGGCTTTCTTTTTGCATACCTTCCCGTATACAAAAAGTCTCAGGTGGTTTACATTATCTTCTGGCCAAGAGGCCTGTTAACATTCTTATGGCTCTCTTCCTAGATAAATGTCTATCAACCAGAAAACTCTTTTTCCCTAGAAGTTTTTTTTCTTTACTCTGCATCACCCTCAAAGTACTAAATAAAGTTACATTCCTGTAGAACAAAGGTGCAGTGGGTTATAACACAGAAAGTACTTAACTCAAAGATCTAATATTGCTAATACCAGGTCTATTACCTGTTTTTTCTATATACCAATTATATCTACAAATAAAAGATATGAAAATTCGGCAGCAAGTATTGGCTCAACAAATGAAACTTTTAATCAGTCTTATTCTAATGATTTTGTCTCCTTGGAAGCCTCTACATTCCGAGGATGTTTTAAGCTTCCTGTGCCTCTCATGTTCGGGAGGCCGCAAACATTCACATGGGCAGCAGGCAGGCTAGAAAGCCATCAGAGGGGTTTTTGGATTGAAACACTCTTATGCCCAGAAGATTTATTATCTAAAAGCTCTAAATTAACCTTTTCCAGAAAAAAGGTGGTGGGGGGACAGCCCCCTATTAACGTCAGAAGAGTAGGTGGAAAGCATAACACAGTAAAGCAGGCAGACTCTGGTTTGGGGGGCTGGATGCTCAGGAAATTCCAGGGGGAACCCCTGAAGCCTGATTACACCCTTGCACTTTGTCCGGCTTCCTTCCTCATGACCTTTTCCACGGGCAGGATTCCTCACACTGGCTCCCGGCAGATGGGCACAATAAAGGACAGAAATGGCAAGGACCTAATAGAGGCAGAAAGGATAAAGAAAAAGTGACATGAATACACAGAAGAACTATACAAAAAGGTCTTAATGACCCAATAACCATGATGGTGTGATCACTCACCTAGAGCCAGACATTCTGGAATATGAAATCAAGTGGACCTGAGGAAAGCTTACTACAAGCAAAGCTAGTGGAGGTGACAAAATACCATTTGAACTATTTCAAATCCTAAAAGATAATGCTGTGAAAGTGCTGCACTCAATATGCCAGCAAATTTGGAAAACTTGGCAGTGGCTGCAGGACTGGAAAAGGTCAGTTTTCATTCCAATCCCAAAGAAAAGCAATGCCAAAGAATATTCAAATGACCGCACAATTGTACTCATTTCATATGCTAGGAAGATAATTCTCAAAATCCTTCAAGTTAGGCTTCAGCAGTACATGATCCAAAACCTTCCAGACATACAAGCTTGATTTAGAGAAGGCAGATGAACCAGAAATCAAATTGCCAACATCTGTTGGATCATTAAAAAAATAAGAGAATTTCAGAAAAACATCAACTTCCGCTTCATTGTCTGCTCTAAACCCTTTGACTGTGTGGATCACAACAGGCTGTGGAAAATTCTTCAAGAGATGGGACTACCAGACCACTTTACCTGTCTCCTGAGGAACCCAGATGCAGGTCAAGAAGCAACAGTTAGAACTGGACGTGGAACAACCGAATGGTTCCAAATTGGGAAAGGAATTCATCAAGGCTGTATATTGTTATCCTGCTTATTTATCTTATATGCGGAGTAGATCATGCAAAATGCCAGGCTGGATGAATCACAAGCTGGAACCAAGATGCCAGGAGAAATATGAACAACTTCAGATATGCAGATGATACCACCCTAATGGCAGAAAGTGAAGAGGAACTAAAGACTTCTTGAAGGTGAAAGAGGAGAGTGAAAAAGCTGGCTTAAAACTGAACATTCAAAAAAAAGAAGATCATGGCAGCTGGTCCTATCTCTTCATGGCAAATCGATGGGGAAAAAATGGAAACAGTGGTAAATTTTATTTTCTCAGTCTCCAAAATCACTGTGGATGGTGACTGCAGCCACAAAACTAAAGGACACTTGATCCTTGAAAGAGAAGCTATGACCAACCTCAGTTCAGTTCGGTTCTAATGCTCAGTCATGTCTGACTGTGTGTGATCCCATGGACTGCAGCTTGCCAGGCTTCCCTGTCCATCACCAAATCCCAGGTCTTGCTCAAGCTCATGTCCATTGAATGAGATGGCTGGGTGGCATCACTGACTCGATGGACGTGAGTCTGAGTGAACTCCAGGAGTTGGTGATGGACAGGGAGGCAAAGAGTTGGACATGACTGAGCGATGGAACTGATGGGACCTTGATAACATCTGCTGCCACAATGGCAAGAGGTTAGAAATCCCTTATGTTCAGGCTTTCTTCACTCTCTGCTCTCAACCCTTTCTCTGTGAATCTTGTTCTACTTCTCAAATACTTTTAGCCTTCTCTGGGCCACATCCTCCTAATACAATGTCTCTCAATTCCTGTTCAGACTTTTCTTCTTCTTCCTTCGACCTTTCCGACCACAGATTACCCCCATCACCTCCAATCCCCTTGCAGTCGCTCCAGATCCAGTTCCACAGCCTCCACCTTACATCCCCTCCTCCCTCCCTCTTTCTGAAGGCAGTTCCCAACTCCCCTCCCCAGGCTTTGCCTGTAATAAGCTCTGAGTTCTCAGCCCCACCCTCTACCCTGAGGATCCCAAGGCTTTACCCAGACCTCCCTAGATCCCCTCCCCATAGCCAGTCCTGAACAACTTTAAAACAGGAAACTTCACCGCAGGACCCCGCTCCTTCCCTTGCTCCACTCCTCCCTTCAGGGGAAGTAGCTGGAGCAGAAGGCATTGTTAGGGTTCATGTCCCATTCTACCTCACGATCTGTCTCAGACTGAAAGCATCTTGGCTCCTTCTCCTCACATCTGAATATTATCTAAAAGAATTCAAGTGTCTTACCCAGTCTTATGACTTAACCTGGCATGATATTTACATCATACTTTCCTCCGCTCTTCTCCCAGAAGAGAAAGAATGGCAAGACTTTCAGGTGCATGCTGATGAGATACATAGGACAATCCCGTAGGGGCAACAGCTGTCCCCCGAGAAGATCCTAACTGGGATTATCAGGCAGGGAGACATTGGATGAGCAGCCTTAATCACATGGTTGCTTGTCTCATTGTGGGCCTTCAAAAGGCAGGGCATTAAAAAAAAAAAAAAAAAGGGCAGGGCATAAAGCTGTCAACTTTGATAAGCTCTGGGAAATAACTCAAGGGCTAGAGAAAACCGAGCATAATTTCTAGCCAGGTTAATAGAACCACTACAAAAATATACAAAATTAGACCCCACTTCAGCAGAGGCCACCATTGTCCTTAATACCCATTTTATCTCCCAGTCGTCCCCAGATATCCAAAAGAAACTAAAAAAGGCAGAATGCCCTCAAACCCCTCAATGAGACCTTTTAAATTTAGCCTTTAAGATTTTCAACCGGGAAGAATAGGCAAAGCTAGAGAAGGCCCAAAGAGATCAGGCCAAATGCCACCTTTTAGCCCTTGCCCTACGTGGCTCCAAGCCGCCATCAACCAACAAAGAAAGGAAGCTACCTGGACCCTGCTTCAAATGCGGCAAAGAAGGCCACTGGACCCCCTCTCCAGGTCCATGTCCCAGCTGTGGCATAACGGGAAGGTCAACTGCCCAAGTCCACCTCCAGGGATCCGGACATTCCTCTCCTGGTTCCGAGCAGGAGTCCAGCCCAGCTCTGCCCAGCTTCCACAGGCTTGCCACTGAAGACTGAAGGTGCCCAGGGCCCTGGGCCCCAACTCTCATTACCTCTACGAAGCCCAGGGTAACTCTTACAGTGGCAGGACCGCTTACAAGCCTTCACCAACTGAACTATCCACGAGCTATTTCTAACTCACTCAGATTATCAAAAACTTTAACCCCATACAAATCCCCTTGACCCAAATTCCAGCCTTTTCTTATCTTACCCCCACAATGTCTTATCTTACCCCCATGATACCCCTGTCCTGCAGGAAGCAGTTACAGAAGATTGACCTTTGGCCCTTATCCTAAATCAAAAAGGCTGGAATGATACGGCCCACATGGGGTCTCACTGATAAGATGACTCATTATGTCGACCTTGCAAATGAAGAATAAAATCACAGTGATCTGTGAGACTGACCAAATTGCCCAAATAGCACCCTGTTATCTCATTGGCACTTATCTTCTCAAAGCTGCAAGACCACCAGATTCCAGACCTCTGGCTATGTGACCATCTCTTCACAGAATTTTTCATTAGTGGGGTATTAGAAGGACTCCGTCAGAAACGGAGAACACTGGTTCTCCTTAAGAGCCAGTCACTCTCTTTTCCCTCTAATAAATTTCATTTTTCTTGCCTGACTGCCCAGCTCACTCTCTTTTTCTCTGTACTCACCTTACAGCTGTCTGAGCTTCTCTTACTTCAACTGTCTGAGTTTCTTTGAAACCAGCATAATGTGAGGTTACAATGAGACAGGGTTTGTTTGGACCTCTACTTGGGCAGTTTGAATCTCAGTTTGCATTTTTACTGAGGCAACCCTTCTGGGTGTGTGGGGGCGGAGGGGGGGGGCTGACTTTCAGTTTGGATCCCCGGGTACGGGCGCAAAGTAGGAATACAGGCGGGAGCTGAAGGTTTCATATCCAATCCATACCCTTAGGANAATGAGACAGGGTTTGTTTGGACCTCTACTTGGGCAGTTTGAATCTCAGTTTGCATTTTTACTGAGGCAACCCTTCTGGGTGTGTGGGGGCGGAGGGGGGGGGCTGACTTTCAGTTTGGATCCCCGGGTACGGGCGCAAAGTAGGAATACAGGCGGGAGCTGAAGGTTTCATATCCAATCCATACCCTTAGGACATAAGTCTGGCATGTCTTGCAGAAAAAATGGTCAACACATATGCTACTTCTATCCATTTCCCTTGTTTTCTACAGAACTGGTCTAATTGTAAAACAGTATTATAATTAAGAGACCCTCCAACTGGCCACCGTTTGCCTTCCTCCAATGGATACCATGGCCATGCAGTATCACATAGGAAGATCAGGCATACCCTCTTTACCCTCTAAGGATCAAATCTATCCCAGTTTTTCAGGATACAGTTCAAAGGAGTGAGGCTGGAATTGTTAGCTCCCATCTGTAAGAGAGAAAAAAAAGTGACCAGCGCCATTTTTCTACTGGAGGCGTCCCTCCCCGCTCTAGATGGGGATGTAGACAGACTTTCCACCGAAGCTTTCCTTCCTGGTCTGACTTAGTCTGTCCCTTACTGACGTAGGCACCATACTCATATCTCCCGGTTCTACCACTGAGGCGGGGTGGAGATGCATCAGGGGTATACCTGACGGCATCCCAGACTGATTTTCAGTTCCTTACCTGCCTGTTACCCTCTCACTTCTACAGAGGATGAGAGAGAAATGCAAAGCGTCACAGTAACCTATTCCAAGGCCACACGAATTGGAGCTAGATTTTTTTTTAATACTTTATTCTTCATTACAATACTGTATTTGTATTGCCATACATTGACATGAATCAGACACAGGTGTCCACGATCTCCCAATGCCGAAGCCCACTCCCACCTCCTACCCCATATCATCTCCCTGAATCATCCCGTGCACCAGCCCCATGCATCCTGCCTCCTGTATTGAACATAGACTGACGCTTTGTTCTTACAAGATAGTATACATGTTTCAATGCCATTCTCCCAAATCATCCCCCCCCTCCCTCTCCATCAGGGTCCAAAAGTCTGTTCTATACCTCTAAGTCTCTTTTGTTGTCTCACATAGACGGTCATCATTACTATCCTTCTAAATTCCATATATATGTGTCAGTATACTGCATTGATGTTTTTCTTTCTGGCTTACTTCACTCTGTATAATCGGTTCCAATTTCATCCATCTCATTAGAACTGAGTCGAATTTATTCTTTTTAAGGGCTGAGTAGTACTCCATTGTGTATATGTACCACAGCTTTCTTACCCATTCATCTGCTGATGGACATCTAGGTTGCTTCCATGTCCTGGCTATTATAAACAGTGCTGCAATGAACATTGGGGTACATGTGTCTCTTTCAATTCTGGTTTCCTCGGTGTGTATGCCCAGCAGTGGGATTGCTGGGTCATAAGGCAGTTTTATTTGCAATTTTTTAAGGAATCTCCACACTGTTTTCCATAGTGGCTGTACTAGTTTGCATTCCCACCAACAGTGTAAGAGGGTTCCCTTTTCTCCACATCCTCTCCAGCATTTATTGCTTGTAGACTTTTGGATCACAGCCATTCTGACTGGTGTGAAATGGTACCACATTGTGGTCTTAATTTGCATTTCTCTGATAATAAGTGATGTTGAGCCTCTTTTCATGTGTTTGTTAGCCATCCGTATGTCTTCTTTG